>OU015498.1:134760650-134768150 GCA_907164885.2 Dolomedes plantarius
TGGGTTTTCTTTCTCCATATTGTTCTCTGACTAATAAGGAAGAAGAGTCTTTTAGCCTTACAGTGGACTAACCGTAAATCTCCGACAGAATATGACTGCGTTGAAAAACAGCATCTTGCATGTACACAGATGGAGAAAAAGGAAAAGGTGCAGTTGTCATACCTGTGGGAGTATAATATATAGAAATGGGAGGACAAAAGGAGTGGCCATCCCAGCCCTGTTTTAGTCATTACTCAAGCATATGATCTTCAGCACTTTAAGTGACTGAGTTGATGAATTAAAAACAAATAGCAAAACAAATTAATAAGATCTTAAACAGTTGGGACGGCATCCAACGCGCATGTAGAGTTGGGTGATAGGAAAGTGTATTCAAGAAGTAGGAAATTTACTGAAAGGTTAAAGAAGTAGAATTGTCATAGTCAGTATTTAAATTGAGATCCAAAAAAAAATTCACATATAATAGTATTCTTAAGAAGAAAGTTTAAGTTAGACAGTTTTTTTTTTATATCTTTAGTAGGACAACACATAATTAATTATATCAATTTAAAAAAATATATAATGATGTTAAGCATCACATAGAAAAGAAAGAAAAATGGATCTAATGTTTGTCATTATTCGTGGTGTAGTTTTAAGTTCTCTGGTGCATTATAATATCTCAATCTGCAAGCATGGACAATTTCAGAATCTCGTTTAGTGTGAAAGTTTGGTCTATCAATTTTATATTCAATAGAATTCAAAATACACAACATACGAAAGTATTAAACACACACTAATAAAATATTTCTAATACCAATAATAATAATAATAATAATAATACCTTAATATTCTCTATCAATTGCCATAATTTAATGTTAATGTTCAAATTTCAAACTATTATTCTATTAATTGACACAAATAATCAAAATTCTTTTACCAATACCCATCTCAGTTTTATTAAGTTAATCATGAAATCGATAAACCAAAATTAATTTTTCTTTTCTTATATCACATTTTGGTATGAATCCTCGCTGTAATGTTCCCAAATATTCATCATTTGTATTTAATCTCTCAAAAAATATCTCTCATTATAATATTCTCTTTTCTATTTATTTATTTTTCTTCATTATTTCTATTTCGAGGATTTTCTGGGGCGGATGAACCAAATATAACATACAATGGTTTTTCAATTCTCCAATTGTGGTTTTTTGGCACCCTAAGTCATGTTATAAAGACGCTCCGTTTATGAAAATCGTAACACGAATTTTAACGTCGACTGAACCTCCAGAAATCTCCTTTACTTAAATTCGTAGAACAATTTACAAGGTCTCAACATCAAATGTAATATGTCAAAGTACTTAAATTATAAAATTTTCTTGATGTCTGAAAATTACTATGTTATCCCTGCAGATATTTTCCAAAATCAAAACCACAAGCATCTGATGTTAGTTTTAGAAAAGCTCAATTTGAAAACCGTAATATTTATAGGTTAAATGAATCAAAACAAGTTTGGCTCTTTTCATGATTGTGTTTACAAAACTAATGCTGAGCATTTAAATTTATTGCGGAGGCGACCTTCGAAATGTAATACAACGCGCTCGAAAACGGAAATGATTTACGTTATTATTTTTTTTCTTTTCTTCCGCGACGATTCAGAACTGCGTGCAAAATTAGATACTCATAACATTACTTTACTCATTTAATATTTCAGTTTAACGTAACCAAGGATCATTAATTATCTTAAAACACTAAAATATTCATTATCAGAAAAAGAACATGGAAATATTACAAAATTACACTAAAAACACACACTTATAATAAATTTATCACATATAAGTCTCAAAAATTTCTTTAAATTCAAATATCTTATAATATGAAACAATATACTCTTAAAATTCCATCAAAATGCAAATCAAAATGAAACATTTTAAAATCAAAAACAAAATACACGTTTTAAATCAATGATTCTTACTTTCGTTTTACTTTTTATCGATTTATTTTTTATCATAGGTACTTAATTAAATCAATAATTTGAAAATACTTTCACCGAAACACATTTATAATAAATTTTTATCAGTATCTATTAATATTAAAATTTTTCACAATAATTTGTAAATTTTAGCTTACCAATTGAAGTGTTATTCACACTTTTTACCATTATCCTTATTAATTTTCACTATTACATATCTTCATAATTTTAACATTTGTAGCTCGGTTCTGAATTTATCTTGGTGAAGTTCTTGGCTTAGTTAGTCCCAGTACACAGTATCCCAATTGGAACACTATGAAAGAGCACTTTAAAAGAATTTTTTTTTCTTTTTCGGAAGTTGTAGAACCTTTCCTTTAGGTAACATTTTAAGAAGGCACTATTGCGTTGAACTGCTGGAACGAAGTTGTATCGCGAACACATTTTTCTGTTATGCACACAATTTCGATGACCTAATACTTTCACTGATGATTTTTAAATGGTGGGGATTACGCACTTTTTACATGATGACACTCGCGAAGAATTTAAATGGTGATCACACGAAGCAATGGGGAACACAAATCGTAAGTATACACAATCCGGCACAAGATTTCTGAAAAGGAAAATACACAATTTTTGAAGAAACACCGGACTTGGACTCCCACACGTTGAAACTGATCCAGGATGAATCTCACAGCAAGCCGAAGCACTTATTGACAATCACACTAGCACCGAAATGGGGCTGTTCACGCTGGCCTCCAATCGAAGGTCGCACATGGAGCTGATTCACCATCGTAAGGCAGAAATGCGCACTAATGCACCCAGCGAAAGCGAAAATTAAACACGCGGTGACGCTGAAACGAAAACGCCGAAATGCCTTGGAAAATCCAGTGGGATGTGGTCTCAGCAGGTGCAGTAAATCCTGGCGTCTCTTTGTAACATACTGGACAACCCAAGGAAAAAATGGGAGTCCAGCACATCACAGGGAATGAAGATGTAGTCGTGGCTCGAAAAAACGACGCGGCAGGTTACAGCATTATACTAGTTTTTATTTCGTCGGCGAATACGTCTTCTCAATACAGCTACAAAATCCGAAAAGCGTACAGGTTTCCGTATGTGTGGTTTATATAAACTTTGTCATGTGATCAGGATAGCGATTAGGGATTTGCTGTTGTTGATAAGTCACATGTGGTTTTATATAATCTGCGCAGAGCTTATCTAAAATATTGGGGACGCCGCGCCTATTTGAAAAAGGAAGCCATTTAATATTTTCTCTCAAGGTTATTAGAACTTAGAATCAAAAGCGAAATTTAGCTCGTACGCCCAAGGGAATTTAGAATAATGTTAGATTTTAAAATGGTATGGGGTTTTTAATGTTATATATATACATATATACATATATATATATACATATATATATATATATACATACATATATATATATATATACATACATATATATATATACATACATATACATACATATACATACACATACATATACATACATATACATACATACATATATACATATATACATACATACATATATACATACATATATACATACATATATACATACATACATACATACATACATACATATATACATATATACATATATACATATATACATATATACATATATACATACATACATATATACATACATATATACATACATATATACATACATACATACATACATACATACATACATATACATACACATACATATACATACATATACATACATACATATATACATATATACATATATACATACATACATATATACATACATATATACATACATATATACATACATACATACATACATACATATATACATATATACATATATACATATATACATATATACATATATACATATATACATACATACATATATACATACATATATACATACATATATACATACATATATACATACATACATACATACATACATATATACATATATACATATATACATATATACATATACATATATACATATATACATGTGACATTATAAGTTGAATCTCGTCTATTTCTATAATTCGGGTCCCACATCTGTTAAGAGAGGACCCTTCCTCTCAGAAATAGCCCACCCAAAAGCAAGTGAACATCTGCAAATTCCAGTGGGGAAAATAACACAATAAATTCTTTTCAGTTGATAGGATTATTAGCCATGCCGCCCAGAAGGAGTAACTAAACCCCGTCTCTAGTCATCTAAAATCCGCAGTTCACAATATCTCAGAGATAATGGCTGCAGGTGCCAGAGATAAAGGATCAAAAGTGTCAAACAATATCATAAAGATAAAGCGCACCCAATGTGCTTCTTTAGTAGTATACCACCCACGAAAAACATCTGTGTTCATGTAAACAGTCGCTGACTTTGGTACAGACCCTGACTAAGAGAGCAGGCAGTCTGTTGTGAGCTGTGTATGTGAAAAGACTTGTATGTTCAGCGTCATGCTAGAAGGGCGCTCTGATATCCGTTCCCAACTACTGTGAAATAAAGGACTGCAATTTTATAGAACTCTGCCTCGTCTTGTGCTTATTGTGTGTGTTATGGAATCAGGGGTGAAATGTCACAAGCCGACAGGATAATACTTTGCGAAGGAGCACCTAATGGATTTTAATAAGAAGAAATCAAATTGATTAAATGAACTTATATGAATTTTTAAGGCAATAGAAGACAAGAAGGACAAACATGGCGGACGAGCCCTGCTTTCCAATTCCCCACACCGAACCGAGGAGGGTGTCATATTGCACCCACGTTACGAAGGAAGACAGTGCTGTAATAGCTCACTGGTGTTGCAGTGGAAAGACAGTTTCGTTTTCATTCGTATACAAGATGGAAGGAGTTCGGTGATAATCAGAGGTCATTGACACTAGCTGCGGACAAACTAAGTAAGGGGAGAAAATGAACTTTAGACTAGAGGGGCTGACAAGAGATCGGGACTAAACCCATTTGAGAGTGGCAATGTTTCTCCGATATTCAGAAGAAAAGTATTCGTGTCAGAAAGCTGTACAGTGTTATGTGGTGAGTCCTCGAGATGCAGTTTACCTGGACAGAATGTGGCAGAACAAGAGAGTAATGAATGAGCACAGAAATTTATTACTGATTAGAGAGACCCTGCCGACTTCACAGATCCAATTAGATTGTGTAAAAATGAAATATAGATCAGTGTGATTATGTGTGCACGTCAAGTATTATTTATGAGTTGCAGTGCGATTGTCAAAGGTTCTGATTAGCCTTTGATGTGGCCCTAAGTGTCATCTAGTGGCGAAGTGTTATTTTAGTGTTTTGTGTGTGCATTTGTGATCACGTTGAGTGATGTGCTCATCACATAGATTCTTGCTACAAAACTTTAGTGAAGTGCATAGTAACCCACTATGGGGTTTAGAGGATCCGGAACATAGTGATTATAACGGACAATTCATAAAAACAGTGTTACCGCTAACAGTGCAAGAAACGCAAGGTAAGATTGCTATTGATAACATTATCAGTGTATAAGCTACTATAGGTTTTCCAACTAGAACTATTAAGGTGTATGTTATACAGTAGATACCCAGTCGAATAATATATTGTTATCTTTACCACATATGAAGCTATTTAACTTGAACATTAAATTAAGTGATTGTAGTGTCACCTTTACGTCTGTTGGATTCCGTTAGCAGTATGCTTTATTATTATTATTAACTTAAATTTGTGAGTGAGTGTTGATTTACTATTTTTCATGCTTATGGGTAGTATTTGTTTAGTGTGTTGGTATAGAATTGTTTAAGTGACATTTTATTAATTTCAATTTGTGAGTAGAGGTTAATTCAATACTTTTCATATGTGTAATTAGTAATTGCGTAGTGTATTGGTATATAATTGTTTAATTGGTATTTTGTTAATTTGAATTAGGTGTCACGTGTATTGATATGTAGGTCGAGTAAAATGATAAATGAATATTCTGATGATACTAACTGTGCTAAATTATATTATGGTCGTGTTCAAAATAACTGTGATGATATAATGCTAACGAATGGCAATGGAGAACATGAGCATCCAAAAACGTCTATGCAAATCAGGAATACACTTGATTTGACTGAAGACTATAAGACTCAGAATGCCATTCAGGATAAATTACCTGAATTTGCGAACATGAGTCTACCGTCGGAGCTCATTCCTCTATTGTCATCGTTTATTGGTATATTTCCTAAAAGTAAATATGATATTGTGAGAGTAAAAATGGAGCCTGCTAGAAATTATTACAAAGTCAGAACTACCTGTAGCATTGAGGCCTTATAGAGCGTGCTAGGAGTAACAGTGTGAACCCGACCCCACCAAACAGAAGTAGGTCAAACGACGAGTAACGAAGTAATGTTTTAGAGGGGGAGGTGAAAGAGCGAGTCCCCGATGTAAAAGAGCGAGTCCCCGATTCCTTTGAGTGTGTAAAAAGAGACGAATAATAATTATACCTTAACCAAACTAGCTGAAGTTGTCAGAATTATTTTATTATTTTTTTTAATTATGAAGTTAAGGGAAAAAATGGAAGGAGGAAATTTGTACCTTTCAGTAGAATCTTAAATTCATTTAAATAGGACAGGCTTATTCAAAGACAAGCTATCATGAGAAATTAGTACTCCGATTAGCAGATGTCATCATAAGTCAGAACACTACAGTTAGGTTTGAAGGATAAGGTAATTGAAAAATTGAGCTTGAGAGAGATGAATACTGGAAGGGTGAAAGGATTAATTTTCGCTCAATGTAGAGCTCTAGAAGAGTAAAGGAAAGAGATCTTGAGATTAAGGAAAATAGAAGTTATTCCCCTGTATTAAAGAATATAGTGAATTAAAAAACATGAGAGAATTTAAGTGGAATGAAAGAGATGAATAATCTAATAATTGTAAAAAGCATTGTGTTCATATGATATATTTGTGTCTTAGTAAGGATTTTATTATATTATATCACCTGTTATTTCTTTTTCATTATTACGCACTATTATCATATTATCTATTTTATGATCATACTGGCATTATTGTGATTGTATAAATAGTAATTATTATCCGAGTAAACCAGTGCTCTAGAAGTGTAAATAGTATTGGGTTATATTTTTCTGAATTGAACTAATTTAGCGCGTGATTGTCAATATGTTTTCCTATTTAATTAATGTTGAGTTACGTTTACCTGAATTGAAGTATTTAATGTATCGTTTCTGTGTATTGATTTAGCATTGATTTACAAGTATCAGAATTGAATTGTTTTTGTGTATGATTTCATGTAGATTACTATTGAATTAGAACTGATTTTCGGTATAATGTATCTGCATGGAGATTCAATTAAGCCATATCCATTACCATGTCCATGTTATTCTTTTCATGGCTATACTAGTATATTATCCTATTACTTATTTTATTATCCCACTAATATTGTTATAATTATGTACTTTAATTACTATTAGACTATTGTTGTAATTGTGCACCTATTAATTTGAGGCCGAGTAATTGTATTGTTATGGTATTGAACACGATGACTGGAGATGGAGGAATTTAGATAG
>OU015498.1:134773150-135020650 GCA_907164885.2 Dolomedes plantarius
TTACAAGCAAGGTTACCCTCCTTCAAGCTTTAGCTAAACATGACAATAGGCATTTCTTCGCTACCCCGTACCGTCATTCAGGTACGAGAAGTTTTATACAGCCGCGCCAAATTTTTTCGCGAGTTTCAAACCAGCAGCGTAAGCAGTACCGCAGGCAAAATAATAGAAGCGCACGGCGTGATAATGAAATTAGTGCACTTAAAGTAAATAAAATGCAAGCACCTTACTTGCACTGGCAAGTTGATTCACATGATATGGTTCAACCTGTTGAAACTGTGTGGTCAAATGTATTATTTTGTCCGAGCAGTAATCATTATTTTGAGAATAGTGAAAGTCAGGGTATTTTTGTGGCTTATAAAGAAAGTGAGTCTAGCTGGAATGATGAGGTAATTCCAGTACAAATTTCTGAAAATAGTGCCGATACTAATGCTAGTGGTTTAGAAAATAAATCATCTGACACTTCTATTAATGCTTTACCTGATATTATTGATGCTATACCTGATATTTTAGATGATATTCACACATCTGTTAATGAAGGAAATTTAGTAGATGACGAAGTATGCGTTACGGAAGTTAGTGAATACTTATTAGTTGACGACAATAAAAATTCTTTAAACGATAGTAGGAACTCGCTAGGTAATGATGATATTATTTCAAGTTTCCATCCGAATGAGGATGCTGTAGGCCAGGTTGATAATATGGTTTTAAATAAAGTACATGAAAACCAGACTGAGAATCAAGATGAAAAGTTGACACAGAGTTATACTGTAAGTAGTTTAGCTGATGCTTCGGAAGTTATAGACGTAGGTTGTATTAAAACGCACCAGTACGAAAAGCTTAATCTTCCTAAAACTGAAGCAGTGTTAACGAATTTAAATGATAATGATTCTAATGTGGCAAGTTTCACTGAGACTTTTTCGTCAAAAGAGGATAAAACTAAAGTTAAGGGGGATAAAAAACGTGAAAAAGAGCCTTCAGGTTCCAGCATTAAAACTGCTAATACTGAAGTAATTAAGGCGGTAAACAAGAAGTCGTATAAGCACAAATACCAAAAACAGAGTCAGTTTGTTGAAAAACATGACACAAGTAGAGAGATAAAGCCAGTAACTAAACACGTTGGTGCGGCGTATAAATTTGACAAAATAGAATCTGCATTAAAATCTAATACCGATACAAGCAAAAGTACGAAGAAAGGTAAAGTGTGCACTACAAAACCTCCATCTAAGGATGAACGTGGCACACATAAGGTACACAAGGTTATAAAAAGGAAGAATGACAATTTTAAAGCTCCTTTGCATAAGTACAGGAAGCGCAAGATTTCTGCCGCCCAGCAAGGTTGGCCTCCTCCCAAGAGACCTCCTGTCCATCGTCAAGCCGGACCAGCGCCTCAGGACCAACGACCTGCTGCACGAAGGATGCCCACACGGTCAACGAACCCCTTTACTAGGACTGCGACCATCAAGAGAGGTTCCACGGATTGGACAGACTGGTGCAAGGAAGTTGCTGCATTCATGAGGAACAAGTCTTGTATCAATTCTCTTATTCTAACTCCCACCCTTTAATAAAACCGAACCAAATTGGTTTGAAGTTCCCCATTGTATATACTGTGTAAACATTTTGAGGGGAAGGAGTGAGCCACTGAAAAAAAAGGCATACTGTTGTTTTATAAATTTTTGAAGGGGACATGTAGTGACTAGAAAAAAATACATACTGCACAATATACCAATTAACCACTAATGTACTAACTTCACAAAAAAAATAACACATGTACATTATAAATTTGGGGAGAGCAGATACAATCAAGAAATGTCATGCTGTGCAATTGTGTTGTCACTTTTAATTAAAATAGCTATTTTAGGGCGCAGTTGGCAGCCCAGTATCCGCAACTCTGCAAATCCACTGTTTGATGGTGTCATCTGGACCCTTCGGGGTTAGTTTTGTAAAATGGTAGTGGCGTTTTTCCTCCACACAACGTGTGGAAGGTTTTTTTGACTTTGCCACCCATTATGTCAAAAGTCAGACCAGCACGCGTTTTCAATTAGTTAACTGAAGCCGTTCAGACCTCAGTTACCTAATTTTTTTTTTCGAGGGAGGCCAGTGTAAGGTATACACAAGATTCGATTCACAAGAATCGAACTTTTGAGTGAATTAAAGAAGCTGCTTCAGATATGCTAATTTTGGCATACGCGCTTAGTATAAATACCATGCAGCGTCATTAATGAAAAAGGGGAGGTTGTTAAGGTTGAAAAGTTGTTATCCTGCGCTAGTGCTTAGCGAGCCAGAAGTTTACATGGCAGTACTACTGGTTTGACTTACTGTTCGTGAGTATAAAAATATATTGTTCTTGGAAGCTGTGTTTATACATTCCGTACAAGTAGTACGCATGCTTATTGCTGTAAAAGCCAATTATATGTGCAACGAATTCAATAAACATTGTTTCATGTATAAACTGCGTTTGTATAAAATTCAAATAGAGTGCCACTTCAAATTATATACACCCAAGTCTGGGTAGAAGTGAGCAGAAGATTCTCTATAAGTTTTAAACCAAATCGTATTATGTCATGGACAACATGCATACACCTAAACATCAAAAGAAATGTAATCACTAATTTTTTAACAAGATGTAAACGTCTCAATACTAATAATATAGATATGGATTTTAAAATTAAACAATTTATAAATTTTGCTTTAGAGATGGGTTTCCCTAAGTCTTTTTTAATGTCTAATATAAAAAAATTTTTAAATATCAGTAAAACCGAATATAAACACCGTTTTCTTTAACCGTAACGGTATGTTAATTATTTGAGATTGGGATACAGTATAAAAGATATTTGAATGGGGAACATCCTTACATTGTAGCAATATACAGGTATGTGAGAAACAAAGTAGGTTGGTTATAATTTTACATGAATATAATAGTTGAAGTTTATACAAACACTGTGTTTAAATAAGTTTTTCGAGTTTTGATGTTTAAAATGTTGTTTTGTTTATTGATTTACATTTTAAATAATATTTGACGAAAGTCTAGGTCGCACTGAGGTTTCGGGCTTCCGGGAGTGTTGCCGTGGCACAAAACTAGTTTAACCGGAGTAGGGGGGTCACAACTCCCCCCAGCCATTCGAAACTTCAGTTTCAGGATTTGGATGTAGTTTCCCTGGATTGGCATTCCACTAGTTTTCTGTTTTACACTTATTTTAATGATAGAAATACATATATACATATATACATATATACATATATACATATACATATATACATATATACATATATATATATATATACATATACATATATACATATATACATATATATATATACACATATACACATATATACATATATACATATATACATATATACATATATATATATATACACATATACAGGGTGTAACGAAACTCTTGGGCAAAACTTTAAGGGGTGATAGTACACATCAAGACAAACAATATTATATAGGAAACTTAGGGTCCCAAACGTCTTCCAAAGGAGATAGACGCCATTAAAGTTTAGGGTCCAAAATTTCAAATGATCATAAAAAGCGGGAAAATTTGTCGATTCGTTTGCTGTTTTCGCTTAAATTATACTTTACGTCAAGATTTTCTGGAAAATAAATTTTAAAGATAAAGTTAAAAAAATGCCGATAGAGGGCGCTTTAGACTTTGGAGTAACAAACAACTATTTTTTACTGTTATTTTTTGTATCAGATTAAATGCTTTCAAAAGCTTAGACTTAAACTTAATTTTTGAGCTCAAAATCTGAATCTTTGGGGGTGGTTATGTCGCGAAAAATCAACAGTGTTCAGGAGGTGAAATTTGAACCCCCCTCCTCCCCTGTACGCAGTTCAGTTATTCACGATTTTGGATGCTCGGTCGTAGACCAGGCAGCAACTATTACCCACTAAACTTAAAATAAACGAGAGAGGGATGACAAAAATGTGTGGGCCGGAATTATCCACGATCATTTGATCGGGCCATATCTTCTGCCAAGGCGCCTGGACGGCGGAACGTATCTGGTATTCCTACAAGAGGTGCTTCCAGTTCTGCTGCAAAGTGTTCCAGCCAACATAAAGGCTCGTATGTGGTTCCAACATGATGGAGCGTCTGCTCATTTCAGCGCAAATGTGAGAAGTGCATTGGATACAGCATATCCAGGGCGATAGATTGGACGGGGTGGTCCGGTAAATTGGCCGGCACGCTCGCCTGACCTCTCCTGTCTAGACTTCTTCTTCTGGGGCCATATGAAGAGTCTTGTTTACGCAAGCCCTGTCGACTCCAACGAGGAACTGGTTGCGAGAATTGCCGTCGTAGCAGGCGATATCCGGGAGATGCCCGGGGTATTTGCTAATGTTCGAAAGTCCCTCCGCCGGTGGTGTGAGGCCTGCATCCTTGCTGGTGGGCGCTATTTCGAGCAGTTTTTGTGATTCCACAAGAAAATCATGCGTGTACCATTTTCTACGTGTCATCATTCATTCAACCTTCATTCATGCGCACGACGTGCGTACATCAAATTGTTTTTTTTAATTTCGAGAGGAGAAATTGCTCATGTCTAGTATTATGAATAAATTTTTTAATTTTGTCATCCCTCTCTAGTTTATTTTACGTCTAGGAGGTAGTAGTTGCTGCCTGGTGTACGACACAAAGTCCTACGACACCAAGATCGGGAATAACTGAACTCTGTTCAGGGGGGAGGGAGTTTCAAATTTCAACTCCTGAACACAATTCCGTTTGCGCTACTTAACCACCCCCAACGAATCAGATTTTGAGCTCAAAATTTAAGTATAAGGCTAAGCTTTTGAAAGCATTTAACGTGATAAAAAATAACGGTAAAAAATAGTTGTTCGTTACTCCAAAGTCTAAAACGCCCTCTATCGACATTTTTTAAAATTTATCTTTACATTTATTTTTCAAGAAAAAACTGACAAAAAGAATAATTTTAGCTAAAACCGCTAAAGAATTGACCCATTTTCCGTTTTTTATAATCATTTGAAATTTCGGACCCTAAACTTTAATGGCGTCTATCTCCTTTGGAAGACGTTTGGGACCCTAAGTTTCTTATATAATATTGTTTGTCTTGATGTGTACTATCACCCCTTAAAGTTTTGCCCAAGAGTTTCGTTACACCCTGTATACATATATACATCTATATATATAAAACAGTTCCGTAACTGACTCATTCATTCATTCATTCATTCATTCATTCACTGACTGACTGACATACAACGCACAGACCAAACCGCTGGACCTAAAGGGCTGAAATTTTGCATGGCGATTCTTCTAATAGTGTAGGGGTGCACTAAGAAAGATTTTTCTAAAATTCTTCTTAGATTTTTTTAAATTAAATTTTTAAGCTGTTTTTAAACTTTTTTTACGTTTGCATTTAAAATAATACATTGCGGATTATAAAATTGATATCACGAGAAAGATCATAAAAATTCCTTCAAAATGAAATCTTTTTTGAACCTTTACCTTGATTTTCTGATTTTTGGTGAATTTTTAAAGATTAATTTCTAGAATTTTATTTATTAAATGTTGATCACGTGATTTCTTTTTCTGGTACTTTAAATAAATTTATCGTCACGTGCATAACAACTAAATAGACAAAAATGATATTCTTTTTCTTTCTAATGCAGCAGACGATTGGATATTATCCAAAAAAAAATAAATATCCCTTACGATTTTTTTTATAAATATATATATATATATATATATATATATATATATATATATATATATATATATTTTGGCATTAATTGCATACATTGACCGTTGTATTTAATTTGAATGTACTCCGTAGCGAAGCGCGGGTTTTCAGCTAGTATATCTATATATATAAAACAGTTCCGTAACTGACTCATTCATTCATTCACTGACTGACTGACATACAACGCACAGACAAAACCGCTGGACCTAAAGGGCTGAAATTTTGCATGGCGATTCTTCTAATAGTGTAGGGGTGCACTAAGAAAGATTATTAAAAAATTCTTCTTAGATATTTTTAAATTAAATTTTTAAGCTGTTTTTTAGACTTTTTTTACGTTTGCATTTAAAATAATACATTGATGGTTATAAAATTTATATCACGAGAAAGATCATAAAAATTCCTTCAAAATGAAATATTTTTCGAATTTTTACCTCCATTTCCTGATTTTTGGTGAATTTTTAAAGATTAAATTTTAGAATTTAATTTTTTAAATGCCGATCACGTGATTTCTTTTTCTGGTACTTTAAATAAATTTATCGTCCCGTGCATAACAACTAAATAAACAAAAAATATTTTTTTCCTTGCTAATGCGGCAGACGATTGGACATTATCCAAAAAAATATTAAAATACAGTAAAAGAAATGTTCTACAAACTGTACTATATTAAATGTACAATATTCTTTAGTATTCTATATATTAGATTTAATTTGAATATTTTCTTCTACATTATTTTATCGATAAAATTATCCTTTACGATTTTCTTATAAATATATATATATATATATATATATTACATCAATTGTATACATTGATAGTCGTATTTATCATATAATAATAATAATATATATATATATATATATATATATATATTTGGCATGAATTGCATACATTGACCGTTGTATTTAATTTCGGTACGGGTTTTCAGCTAGTCTATATATATAAAACAGTTTCCGTAACTGACTCATTCATTCACTGACTGACTGACTGACTGACATACAACGCACAGACCAAACCGCTGGACCTAAAGGGCTGAAATTTTGCATGGCAATTCTTCTAATAGTGTAGGGGTGCACTAAGAACGATTTTTGAAAAATTCTTCTTAGATTTTTTTAAATTAAATTTTTAACCTGTTTTTTAAACTTTTTTTACGTTTGCATTTAAAATAATACATTGAGGGTTATAAAATTTATATCACGAGAAAGATCATAAAAATTCCTTCAAAATGAAATTTTTTTCGAATTTTTACCTCCATTTCCTGATTTTTGGTGAATTTTTAAAGATTAATTTTTAGAATTTAATTTATTAAATGCTGATCATGTGATTTCTTTTTCTGGTACTTTCAATAAATTTATCGTCACGTGCGTAACAACTAAATAGACAAAAAAATATTTTTTTCTCTTTCTAATGCAGCAGACGATTGGATATTATCCAAAAAAAATGCATATCCCTTACGATTTTTTTATAAATATATATATATAGATAGATATATATTTTACATCAATTGTATACATTGATCATCGCATTTATTATAAATATATATATTTATTTTTTGGCATAAATTGCATACGTTGACCGTTGTATTTAATTTGAATGTACTCCGTAGCGAAGCGCGGGTTTTCAGCTAGTACATATATATATATATATATATATATATTTGTGAAATTTCGATATTTTTTATGCGAAATTTGCGTACCTCTACCCATAAAGAATTAGCTATCATCATCTCTCGGGGTTGTGACGACGTGTGTGGTAGCCAGTGTCCAAGTGGCGACTCTCTGTCTGGCTCTCAAATGAGTTTTAGATTTTTACTTACAATGCGGGACTGCAACTTATTTCCGGCAGGAACCGTCTTACTTACCGTCTTATTTTTTTAGTACAACTAATTGAGATTATTTAATGAAATTACATTATTTTAATGAAATTTAGTTATTAAAATGTGTTAAGCAAAAATCATGTTATATAATGCTGTAGAAGTTCAGTGGTGTACAAAGGTTTTGGAAATTTTTTTAATCGTGTTAAAGCGAAACAGTGTTACAGGTTGTAGTGTTATACGAGGGTTCCCGCAATTTCTCCTATCGTGTTAGAGCGAAACCGAGTTGTAAGATGCCGTGCTGTAGGAGGGCTACCTGTACATGTATTTAATCAGTACTGTATATATATTTTAAAAAAGTGCTTCGAACGTAGGCAGATACTTTAATCACTTGGTATTTGCAAGTACTTCAGGCTCAACGCCCTTGACTTGTCGTCTTGGCTTGCTTCAGATGCGAGAAATCTCAAGCTCGAACTTCCGATATTCATATCTCATCTGATAGGAGACATCTCAGTTGTACCATCCTTCAAGTTAAATTCTAGGACTATCGTCTTTAGTATTCACACATTGGCAGGTTAGGGATGCATCAGAGAAGACACGAATTTGGATTGTATCGCTCATATATGGCCTTCTCGGCATTTACGCTATGTCAGCCTATTTAAAGCTCTCTTGATATTCTAAGGATTTTGCCTTAAATAAAAGAATGCCAACTTTTTTTGCATTTAATGCTTTAATTGCATTTCTCGACTAAATACAGGCTAGTTACAATATATTTTTAAAAAAAAATTAAATTCGTGGGTTCACGGCATCGACGAGGAAGGTCAGACTTGAGTTATCGCTGCTCTCGGTTAATTCCCAATATACGGTGCCCCTTGTATTTCACTGCATTGGAGACGTAACCAAGATGGCGGTTCCATCGCAGAGGGAAACATGAAATAAAATACATGAAACATGCAGAACTTTCATTGAACAATTATCCAGAAAATAAAAAAATGAAGTTAAATGAGGGCAGTCGATTTCTTTACTTCTTTTTTTTTTTTTTTTTTTGTCGCCCAAGCAGAACGCGTGTTTTTGAAACGGGAAAGTCCGAAAAGTCCCCAAAATACGCCTTTTTTAAACTGTACAACCACAGTAAAGCACAAAAACACAGAAATACAAAAAATAAAAGCTGAAAAATAATGAGAAATTTGCTATGTGGGAGGGATGCCTCCCCCCCAACCTCCCGCTAAAAAAAGTCAGTATATTGCAAATAATTCATTTAAATAAATATAAAATACAACTTGGTTAAATATATCAGAAAATAAAAAAATGAAAGTTCTGCATGTTGTCATTTATATTATTTCAAGTTTAAATTATAAAAAAAACACCGGTTATTCACTTTCGGTTTAGCTTCTTTTACGTTTTGTTGATTTTTCGGTGTGTTTGGATACCCCCAAATCGTCTGTAATCCAAGAACACGGCGTTTTTTCACCCATGTATAAGTTAATCTTAAAACCGTAATTAAATCCAATTTACTCGCTTCGAACCGGGAACCACATCTAATGGATCTTTTAACGTAATGTTCAGATCTTTCCTCTCAGTTATAGTCATTTGCGAATTACAATTAAGAAAATAATAAATATTACCTATTAACTCAACATAAATACAATAATCTATAATAGTTCTCTTACCCGCATTTTGTAAATCCCGAAAAAAAATCCAAATCAACCCTCCCATTCGTAAAAGAAGCCATACCTCGCAAATAAAAGTACGTCCGAGAGGTAGAACTACAATCCCGAAAAGAACATTCAGCGGTTTAATTTTTTGAAACAAGCGCGTAATATAAAATCCAGATAGTAAATCACAAGCTCTGATTGACTGCTAATTATTCAAATCGGAAGCAATAAATGGTTAAGTTAAAAGTATTTAACAAACACAAACCACATTTGGCATTTTATCGTCAACTTGGCAAAAATCTAAAAAACATCGCCAAAAAAATATCGCCATCTTATTCAAATCGGGAGCAATAAATGGTTACCTTAAAAGCATTTAACAAACACAAACCACATTTGGCGTTTCATAGCCAAATTGGCAAAAATCTAAAAAACTTATCGCCAAGCTGCGGTACCGTGTATTGGGAATGAACCCTGCGGGAATTCAAGTCTATCTAGGCAAGACAGTATCTCCTTGTTTTCACCTCCAGCAACACTCTGAATAACTTAATCTCTGAATCGCTGACTTTCAGCAACAATGAATCCGCGTTAGGGGACTTGATATACCACTGTTGAACGTTCTCGAAAGGTCTGGAAAACGCCGCCTTTCTTTATTCAGTTAGGTTCCCAGACGACTAGGAGCCTCCGGTCGGCACTTCCTTTTTGTAGCTGACGAACTGTTCTGTGAGCTGTCAGTAGCACTTCCGGCCATTATATTGCCAGGCGACTGCCTGTCTGTAACCGTCCAAATCAATTATGTGCACAAACCGCGCGTTGATTGGTTTTCCCGGAATTTTCCCGAGCAAAAAAATTCCCTATTGTACGGGAGTCGTTACAATATTAACCCTCAGTCTCTTCTGGGTTCTTAAGTAGGTGTATCGCAATCAAGGCAAAACATTAAGAAATTTTAATACTTGACTAACATATATTTTTAATGAACTAAATAAAGAGTTTTAAACAAGAAAAATATACTGTGATCCCGATTGTCTCTGCTAATCAATGCATAAAAAACCGGAAAAAACAGATAATAACTAAATGACCCCGCAAACCGTAAAAATATGTTATTCAGATGTTTCAACTCAATGACACATGGTGTGGTTCGAACAAGGGCTGGGTTAATAATAATTAAACTTAAATGATATTTTTGATTTTCTTCTGAATATAGATTGATATTTAGTTCTTTGTCAACGAGCCCTATTGATATTCATCAGAGAAGTTTTATTTTATTACAAACCTTTTGTGATGCTCGGATTATCCTCCCACGGATAGTAGGAAGTTTCTGGGCATAATTAAAACGATAAAAAAGGAAATCTCGTGAACATGATCACATAACAAGAAAACAAAAATAATTTTTGATAAATTAAATAATTACTCTGGACCGTACACCCTGATTGTGTGTTACCGTAGTCACGCTATATCGGAGAACCTGGCGCAAGCAAGAGTGCAAGAAAAGTCTAAAATATATCGTCATTTACATATATATGGAATCAAAACTCTGAAGGATTGCTTTAAATCTCATTGCGACTATGATCCATTGCATTTTTAAACATCTGAATCTGCAAACCTTAAAAAGATTTTCAGCGTAAAGAGAAAAGGACGACAAAATACAGCTTTATAAAGAAAGGACTGAAAATAACTGCGAATAGCTGTCGAATGATATTCAAACGTTATCACTCGACTTCTTAAGATAGATATATTCAAAACGGATGATAAAAGATTAGGCTTTAAGAAAAATTCTCCCACCTAACGGAAAGAAGTTTGGCACATAGTCAAGAACGACTGCATCCACTCTTTGCACCAAGGGTATGAAGATATACTATAAATTATAGATAATTTGATCTTCTCTGCAGAGAAGATAATACCATGGTATTTTGAGTATAGAATCATCCATTTCCGCCTCTAACCTGATGTATAACCTAATTCTGGGGGTATGACTTTACTATAGCAGATGTAGATCGAAAAGTGCTACAAATAACACGTTTAAAACCGCAAGAAAATGCTGCTCCTCGATTAAAAATCTTGTTTTAAAAGGCCGAACGTAAATTCATAAAAAGAAAATTAGAAACAGGTAGGACCCTCGTTTCTGCCTCGGATCCGGGCTTTTCCTTCGCGGGAGCACCAACTTGGAAATTTGCGAGCTTACTTTATATTTCTATTCCAAATACTTTTTGACACGAGTCTATCCTGTTTTATGGGTGGTAAACGAGGTACAAGTCGATTTATAATAACTCGTGATCTTTTTATCAACTTTCATTTCGAATTCGGTCTAGGACAGGAATGGACGAAGAATGGGTGTGTAACTCCTTTCGTTGGATTTCCGAAATTCCGGCTCTCATTAGGGGCGCCGAAAAATAACCTCAAAGCTTACTACCATGTATTTTCAATACTTTCATACGTTTCCACCTAAGAGCTAGTACTGTAATAGAAAACTTGGTGGTAGTACTGTAATACAAAACATGTCGACAGATATTTCTAAAACTCCTTGATTATTTAATTTCTAGTTCAGTTAGGGGACTACGGAACTTCCAAAATGTACATTTAAGTACATGACATGATGTCAAAGAAAAATTATATTCACAGACGTAAAATTACTTATAATCATGTGTTACATAATACATGTACCAATAAAAAGCAGGTTTCTTGTGTCCGTACATTAAGTAGGCAAATTATGTACAAAAACTTATGTAATATATTATAAATTACATTTTCTGAAATTTAAAAATTTCATGTATTTTATGTTTGAATCGTTCCTTGTTCATTTCTAATAATCACATTCGTTTCTGATTGTCTAAACTATTTGTATAATATGAAATAAATATTAGCAGTGAAGTTTCACGTCCTGTGTGCGTGACCCCGGCTCGGGGCCGTCCACGTGTTTTTTTGTTTGTTTTTTTAATGTGCTAGTGATTTTTTGTCTTAGTGATCTTTTCGTGTTGGTGAATATTCGTCCAAGAAATGACCTACCTTCACGAAATCGGCCTGTTATGATATACGTCTGTACTGTTGAAGTGTTGTCCCTAGTCGTTTTAATGTCAATACAGTAACCACCGCTTATAGTGATCAGTGGTTATAAGAATCAACCGTTTATAAGAATCAATATCGCAAAAACAAAAACAAATGTATTATTTCCATGTTAAAATTTTCGCTTTAAAGAATCAATTCACCGGTTTTAAAAATCAGCTTACACTCTTCGCTTTCCTTTCATTTTTCCAAAAAAGCAACTTAAACCCCCAAAAGGCACGAAGTTCTTTCTTTATTTTCTTTAAGGAAAGAGTGATAAGATGGGATGGAATACAGTCGTAAAATGCATCCCTTTCTTTGCTAGACAAAACATAATGATTTCCCCTTAAACACTTTAGCTAAACACTATCCTATTAGCCTGACCCAGGGGCATCTAACCCGTCCGAGTCCGATTTCACTTTTCTCCACTGACAAAGAAAGACAGGGACTCTTTTTTTCCCCACTACCCACATCCTGGTTGCGGCTACCTGGACCCTGAAACACATAAATCTTTGGCGAAGTGTCCACTATCACTTAGGCAAACGTGACATTAGTAGATTCAACACGTTATCAAACCGTGAAACGTAAGCTAGAAGGTGAATCTTCGTCTGAGACTATTGGTATTGAAAGAGGTATAAACAGCCTCCTGAAAACTTCATTACGTCAAACTACCATAGAAAACTTTTTCTTGCCCCCTTCCTATAGTTCAAATGTTAAACTATTAAATAAGTATGCTGTAACAAATATTGGATTTTTTTTCATCTCTTGTTATAATCATGTGTATCTACTTATAGCTCTAGAAATTAAGTTGTATTTTTAAAATTATAAAAAATAATTTCAATAAAAGATAATTAACGTAAATTTAAGAGTATTTTATGGTAACTTATCTAATATATGTATATATTATCTAATATATCTAATATATGTATATGAGCGTGCCTGTCCAAAACCCTAAATTTCGGCTATAAGAATCAACCGCTTATAAGAATCAAAAACAGTAATAACAAACGTTATTCTTATAAGCGGAAATCACTGTAATTCTTTTTTTCCTTCGGGATGAATAGCTGTGTTATTTCGGCACAAATATAATAAGTTAGGACTCTATCAAGTGCTTTTACGCTATAGTTAAAATTTTTTTTAAAAAAGTGGAGTTAAATCGATTTGGTTTATGAATGGCCCCCTTTTTTGAGCGAGAAAAAAAAATGCATTTTTTTCTCCAGTTCTGGATTCCCAAAATGTGCTCTGAGACAGTCTTCGCAATTTACTGCTTCGATTCGGAACAAATAATTGTAATATAGATGAATATAGATGAAAATAATTGTAATATAGATGTATATTGTGTAAGTTTTTAAGTGCAGTTTGACAGATGTTGATATTTTGAGTAACATAAGGGCTATTTAAATAAAATAAAAAACATGTTTCTTTATCAATGAATATTTATAATAAGTGCAAAGCTTGATTCGTAGTGTTTGGAATATATACAATAAATAAAATTCCTACATTGCATGCGGAAAAGAAATACGCATGTAGCATTTTAAACTACGTTAATATGTTACTTTAAAAAGATTAAAATTGTGATAACAGTAAATATTCTTAACCGCTTGAGTGATTTGTCCATATGTGGCACGGGCAAACGAATTGCACGTAGTTTGATTTTCCCGTGCCTGGCACGGATGCTGTTAATTACGCGTTTCGTATATTATTTTGCCCGTATAGTATCGTACGATGTTCAATATGTTTTAATTAATATTTTTTCTAATAGTTGAAAGCAGCTGCCCACTGTCGGTCATTCTCAGGTTTTTTATTGGCTGTTGAAGCTGCGTGACTTTTTTTTTTTTTTTTTTGGGGGGGGGGGGCAAAAGTTATATTATTCCTACAGTTTTATACTAATTTTACTGAGCTTTGCTGTTTGAGATTTTTTTCTAAAATATCTGCTGATAGTTTATCATTTTTATTCTTCAGACATGGATAACTGTGATTCTGACTCCGAAATTTCTGTGGATAAATTCTTCAAATAATTCTGAATCATTTGATGAAGTGTCTAGTTCTGAAGAGATTGACATAAATTCTGCAAGTGTTTTTATGGAAGTTGATGTCGGAAATGTCCATCTTGCACCGCCAAGATTTACCGTCTCTCGCAGTGCCGTCAATAAATATGGACATTGGGGATTCATTCTTCCGATATAAGTCTATTTCATGAGAATATTTCTGATAATATTAACCTGATTGACCACATTGAAACAAGTAGCTAATCTGAAACCACGATTCGAAACAGTAAATTGCGAAGATTGTCTCGGAACAAATTTTGAGAATCCAGAACTCCAGAAAAAAAAATGCATGTTTTATTTATTTATTTTTTCTCGCTCTTATGAATCGCTCTTATGACGGTGGCCGCCAACTGAGCCAGGGCCCGGGGCAAAATAATACAGCGGGCCCCCCTCTCCACTCAATATTTGAACATTGTATACATTTTTTTAGTCCTCTTATTTAACCGGGCCCCCTGCCAGCCCGGGCCCCTGGGCATTTGCCCCTTTGTCCCCCCCCCCCTGTCGCCGGCCCTGGAGCTATTCACAAGCCAAATCGATTTAACTCCACTTTAATTTTCTTTAATTTTAGCGTAAAAGCACTTGATAGAGTCCTAACTTATTATATTTGGGACGAAATAACACAGCTATTCATCACAAAGGAAAAAATACTATTCACAGTGAAACGACGAGGGACAACACTTCAACAGCACAGACGTATATCACAACAGGACGATTTCGTTAATGCAGGTCATCTTTTGGACGAATATTCACCAGCACGAAAAAATCACTAGGACGAAAAATCACTTGCACATAAAAAATTACGTGGACGGCCGGGGTCACGCACACGCGACGTGAAACTTCACTTGACTGACCCTTGTCAACTCGTTGGACACCTTCTGACCTCACCTCACTCCACTTCAGTTCGTTCGGGAAAACTCTTACCGTTCCTCACTTCACTTCCGTCAAATTCGGAGATTCTTTCAACTCATCGCTTCATTCCGGTCTTGTCAATTGGGAGGGCCTCACATATTCATGATAAATTTCTCGAATAATAAAGATTAACACCACTAAATGACAATTTTTTTATGGCCATGGAATAATAAATATTTTATTTCAGAATCCAATCCATTCTCTAATGTAAATTGAAGAAATCAAGGTTTAAAGTTTTTTGTGTGTAATCAATTCTAGTCAAGTGATATTGTAAAGACAAATATGACATAATATTGTTAAAACTGTATCTTTTTTAATTGTCCTGCATCTATAAGTAGGAAATAAATATTTCTGTTTCATATTGTGTTTTTCAGTAAAAAACTTGGACTTTGTTCGCTATGGCTATAAAAGTTCTATTGCATGGAAGAATACTACGTTAGAGATTAATAAAGAAAACTACAATAATATACATTATGTGAATTAAAAAGAATAAAAATTTAATTCTTTATTCACTTTTCCAATGCAAACAAAAATAATCTGACTCATGCTGCTATTTAACTTTTCTTAATCACAGTATGCAATAGTATCATGATCTTCCTCTTTTACCGAACTGTCCTGGAGACTAGTATTTGTTTCCAAGGGAAGGTTCTTGAAAAAATGATGATAGATCGGTGGAATGAATAGAAGGAGTTCCATCATATCTTTCTTTTTGGCAACACTAATCTTTCTCCTACCCATGTACAAAGTCTCTTGAGTAACAGATGACAGAGAGAGCAACTGTCGTCCACGAGCCTTCTTTTGCAAATTTATTTCCCTGTAAGGTACATCTCCATTTAAGGTTTCTTTGAACTGTAAAATGAAAGGAAAACCTCTCATAACTGGCAACCATCTAATATTCATACAATGTAAAGGAGCTCCCTCGGTGTCCTCCTTTCTGTTTGTGATGGTTTCTTCTAATGATCTTGTGGAGAGGAAATCAAAATTTTTAATATTAATGACTGTAAATTTAGGATGTTTTCTCTTTGCCTTTATTATAGTTTCCTTCCAATACCTTGGATCATAAATATGTTCTTTCTTACGACTTGCTGCTTCAATCGCTCCAAATTCTGCATCATTGGGAAGGAAGGAGTGACCAGCGACTATGAATTTGTGGTCAATTTTCTGTGCTACAATGCCTGTGCTATTGACTAGTTTCAGTAGTGTAAGGGCCACTTTGATGCTCCGACTTTGCCCACAATAGGTATCCGAGTATAGAACAATATCCTTATGAGATGCAGAATTATTATTAAGATTTCTTAAGAGAATGCTTGAATTGTCTTTAGATCCTCTTCCGCCCTCTGTCTCTTCCCATAGATACATCAATCCAATATTATCATTAAAGGAATGTATCCCAAAATTATAAACGTAGAGATTACGTTTATAATAAGCTACTGATGTTGTGAGTTTAGGAAACGGAAGTGCTTTCTGTAAGTCAAAAGTACAGCAGAATCTATCATCTGAAGCTTTTTCCTTGTCTCTTTTTATTTCGGTTCTAGCCTGCTCTGTTCTCCTCAAATGGAGTTCCTTTTTGGTCTCAAGACTTTTTATGGTATTTTCTTCATTCTCTGCTGACAATTGTGTTGAAATTTCATCGCACAAACGACATGTATTTACTTGGCAACTTGAAATGTAAATTGAACTTCGTTGTGAAAATTTTATAATAAAATTTTTCTTTCACGGGGACCTTATCCTTATCTCTGCATTCCTCTGCATACATGTCATACATTTTTCGAATGGAAAGATCATGATGAAGATACTTTCTCTCAGGATTATCTTTCCTGGAATAGTGACTTTGATAAGCAGGAAATGACTTAATGTGTGCCACAACATCAGAAATGTCAATTTTGTTCCCAGGGTTCAAAGATCATCAGATGATAAAGCTGGAACATATTCTTCGCCTGAAGACCCTTCATTGCTACTCATTTTTCTAAAACAAAATATATTATTCAACTGTACTCGATGTTAAAATGTCCTATGGACTTGGTTTGATATGGCTGTGAAGCATTCATGAACTTTCTTGTCCCACTGTTGCTACAGGCGCTATCTCTGGGAGAGAAAACGTATTAATCAGATGATTCACTATGGCAGTGAATAGAACATGTTTTGAAGTTACTCCAACATGAACTATCTCCATTTTTAAAAAATATGGACTTGGTCCACTATGGTTGTGAACCCCTCAATTGTGTCTCAATGTCTTCGGCTATTTCCTCAATGCGCCTAGTTACAGTGCTAGCCGACAAAGGCACATGTGCTATCTTTTCCACAGCAGCCTCTCCTAGAAGTTCACGGCAAATGTCTTTAGTAGAGGGCAAGATCAATTCTTCACTGACAGTGCATGGCTTTTTAGCCTTAGCAATACGGTTAGCCACCAAATATGATGCTCTCAGTGCATTCTCCTTTATTTTATGTGGGGGCCCTTATAAATTTCTTCTGGCCTTCATGTTCCCGTTTTTTTCTTTCAAAATACTCCAGGGGCTTGTCTTTTAATCCAGGGTGCTTGGCGTTCAAGTGGAGAAGCAGTTTTGAAGGTTTCATTGCCTCATTAGAGAGCTGGTCGCCGCAAACTATGCAGAGCGGTTTTGGTGTGTGGGAATCACCTGTCCCGATAAATCCATATTTCAAGTAGGACTCATGATATTGTCTGTTAAAAGTTACATGTTTCTTTGATGTTTAAGGCTCTTCTTCTGTCCCTTCACAGGGCCTTTTCTTTTTCCCAAGGAAACTTTCTAACGACGTCTGTTTCGTACGCAGTTTTGCTTATTTGTGGGTTGAACGCATGGCCGAACGCTATTTCTCGTGTTTACGTTTACAGTAATGTTTTTGTTTTGTTATTGATGCGTTCCAGTTATTTGAAATTTGTAATATTCGATAATGTTGATGTTATTATAATTTTGATGTATAAATGACGTTACGTTTATTTATTGTTCAATAACAAAACTCGTTTTATTTATCCATTTGTTTTGTTTTTTTCTTTCAGGAAAGTGCATTTATTTTCACTTTTATGACTGCAATTTTAATTCATAATTGTGAAATGTTTAATAGACAATAAACTAATTTAAAATAGTTATAAAATTTCTTCTGTTACAAAGGTATAAATTAGCACAAACCTGAGAGAAATTCACCACAGTAAATAAAATGGAAATAATTTAATGTTCCTTCTGCGGCCCGGTACCATTTGATCCACGGACCGATGCCGGTCCGCGGCTCGGGGGTTGGGGACCACTGCCATACAGTATATGTCTCAGTCAGGTGGGACCCTCAGACGTGGGACCCCCAGAGTTTAGTTCCCAAGCATACTTGGTCCTCAATTTATCGACACACTCAAAGGATGAAAGTTAAACTTACATAATAACAATAAAAAAAAGTCTTGCTTATCTTTGCACTTGTTTTTTGGTAAAACTGACACCTTATTTAACAATATCATATCATTTTTTAACATATGTAAAAAATTAATGAAAATATTTAAAATATGTAATTGCAGAAAATTTAAAGTATATTTTAACTAAAAGCTTCAATATGACATAAATTTACTGCAAATTATCTGCGACCCTTCCAATTTTTTTCACGACCTCTCCCTCCCCCCCCCCCCCCCCCTCAGTGGGTCGCTCCCCACAGTTTGTTTGCACACCACTGTTTTAAAATTTAAATTGGTGTAGAATTATACTTAGTGTTTGTAATTCACAAAAATGCGAAAATTACTATTGAAACTTTATGAGTGTTGTTGTAAGTCTGTGCGCAGTGTATTAGTACAAATTTGAAATTTTCTGAAAATGCTCTTACTTCGTAAATAAAATTCTTATTTACTTCTGATAAAATTCTGGGAACATAATCTATAAAGTTTAGAGAAATCATACTAAAAATTTCATCTATAATGGACAATAACAACAAAAAAAGTCATAGAAGCTCGCGAAAACAGCATAGAGTCTGACTTTTCTACTTGTGTTAGATGACTCCCTTAATACTGATTAGTGTAAACTCATGGGTGTTTCAAAACAAACTCTAGGGTTGCGCTAAACATTATTGTGCAACAAAAAATATTTTTTCTATGTTTATGAAAAAGATCAGTTTCAATTAACTAGTAAATGAATAAATAAAGTCCTTAATAATTAAAAGAAAAAATGAGAGAAATTAATTATCACGTAGCGCTTTAAATGTAATTTGAAATTAGTTAATTAGAATTATACAGGCACAGTTTGTTCTTTTTATTCCTCCGGTGCTCGTTAATTCTCTCATTGAGCATTTTATTTACACTTCTAACTTTGAAATAATAGTAACTTAATTAATGGCTAACATTTATTTATCATTAAACAAAAATAAAGTATCACCACTTCATTAATCGATCGACTAGAGCAGGGGTTCTCAACCTTTTTCAACCCATGTACCCCTTTTTATGTATCATTAACTGTGCGTACCCCCAACAAAAACACTGTAGTTTTATTAAAATGTGTTCTATTAGTTAAAGTTTAACTGTTAAAGTTTAATTACGAATAGTTAATTTAAATTAAAAACAAGAAATTTTAATGGACATTTTATTACAAAGTTTTTATTAATCCGACATAAAATTAAAAAAGTCTCAAGAAATAATTAGTGGGAGCGCTGGACTTGTTTTTGTTTATAAAGTTCATCAATAGTTGGCTCCAGCTTGGATACAGTAGTAACGAGCGACGTGTTTGCTTGCTGCTTTACTGATAGTTTTGAGTTTTAAATCATCAGTGGCGTACCTAGACCATCTGGGGCCCGGGGCGGATTTATTTTTGCCCCCCCCCCCAAAAAAAAGGCAATTTTTAACTTTTTCTAATGACAGATAGCCTTTCTTTGCCTCAATCAGACATTCTCCTCAGGCTATTGACCTGTGCAGGCAGTGGCGTTCTCAAGATTTTGTTTTGGGGGGCCAAGGCCTCCATGTGCTAGGGGTCGTCCATTTTCCTGACTCTCTATTATCAGGGTGGACTATAAGAGGGTGTAATCCGGGGGGTCTGGGGGGTATGGAATACCCCCCAGCCGAAGGGGGGGTCCGGGGGTCCTCCCCCGGAAAATTTTGATAATTAGGTGTTAAATAATGCCATTTTAGGCTATGTAAAGTACTAGATGCCACTTCTTAAAAATCATATATCTATGAATTCGGATAAAATATTTAAAGCGACGCCCCCGTCATTATTGGAATGAAAATCTAACAAGAAGAGCTTTTTAAAGCAGATACGCGACGAAACAGTGCGTGCGTGCCCTGCTGAAAAAAAGACGCCTTCAATACTTTGATAGGCAAGGGTTCGGTTCACTCTCGCGGTTCGCGGATAGTACTGTAGAAGTGTATAAACAGCGCTCGGCACTTGGCTTTAGAAATACTGTTTCTGACACTGTATAGCGCTAAAATTGTAACAATAAAGATCGCTAAAAATGTAAGTGCAATAAAGATCGTAATGGCAAAGAATAAATAACACAATTACTATTAGGCCTATACGAAATATTTTTGCATTATTTTGTAAATTTAAAATATTTATTTTAGCTCTGTGGGGGGGGGGGGTCCTGTCCCGTTTCCCCCCCCCCCTTCGGCACGCCCCTGTGTGCAGAGGAAAAAATTGACAGAATAAGGGAGCGAACTCGTGCAGTATGAGGTGAGCAATGATCATTACTGTTTAAGCGTTAAATTAATAAAAAAGGTCTTATGTCAAGGCCTGGGTTCGAGCAATCGAACCAATGATGTACCGCACGGCACAGCTCCGAAACCAACGTTCTAACCGCTTGAGCCATGAGCTCGCTAACTTACTGTCCGGTACAAGGTTAAAATCAATTGTACGGCGCTGGTTTTCGTTGTATGAATTTTTCGTCGGGTCAAGGTGAATGGTAAAAGGCTTGGCCGTTTGATTAATAAAAGCGATAATAGTTAAAGATAAAATTCATATAAAAAATAGGAGCCATTTTGGCGCCAATACTTACTTATAATATTCAGGCAGCTTCAATGAAAGCCAAAGAAATACCTCACTTTGATCTACGTTAACTTTATTGGTAATAATTGCCTTGTGAAAAGTAAAAACTTTAAAAATTTTTACTTTTCACAAGGCAATACACATTCACAGTATCAGTATGAAAAATATAGAATGGGAATACATCACCTAGAAAATGCTGTGTTGTGTGAAACCATGTTATATGAGACCCAGGGGCATTTCCAAAAAGGGGGGTTCCAAAAAGTGCGTTCTGAAAACTTATTAAAAACAAACATTTTTTAAAAATTTCATATAAGCTAGTTAAATTAAGAATTCTGTATTAATTTCAAATAGGTAAAAGCCTCCTTTTAAAATTGTCTTTTTCTAACTTTTGCATCAGAAAATTGTCTAATTGTCTCATGAAAGTTTGTTTTCATAGCCAACTTGTTCTCGATGGATAACATTGCTAGGCCATTAGTAGGATTTGACTCATTGTTGAGCGCAAATAATTTTGATGACTTTCAATTTCGAAAAACTTCTTTCACAAGTCGCGACTGAAATGCAAATCGTCAAAAACAACTTTAGTGCTAAACACAATTTTGGTACTGACTCTTGAAATTCCATACCAACAATGAACTGCAAAACTTGAAGAGCTGACCACTTTTTGACTTCCTCTGTATTAATATTTGAAGGTTATCATTATGGAATGGAATAATATATCTCCTAATGAAACATTCAAACTGGTTCAATCTATGCAGAAACGATTGATGGATGTCCTTAGACGTAAGGGCTATCCGACCAATTACGTCTTAGTCTTTTCATTTCTGGCAAAACCTCGTCCTTAGAAAATTCGTCGTAACTTTCAGTTAGACGAGAAAAAATTTCTGGCAATTTCTCATCTGGAGCTTTGATCAAATTAACCGACTGCAATACTTCAAATTTGTTATGAATGTTCTCCATGGATTTTGTTCTTGTTTGTAGTTCCAAATACAACCTATCTACACACTGGAACATGGCAGGGCCGCCCAGAAGGGGGGGGGGCAACTGGCGCACTTTGCCCCAGGCCCCCAACTGCCGGAGGGGCCCCAAAAAAATTTTAAAAAATTATTTATTAGATTTCCTCAGAAAATATAGCAAGAGAGCAGTGCAATGAAATATAATAATTATGTTAATCATTCATGCAAAAAAATTTTAAGTATGAATAACTTAATTTGAATGTGTGTTTTCGTCTCTTTGCAATTTTTATTTTTCTTGGGGCCCCCAACAGAAGTTTGCCCCAGGCCCCGTAAAGTCTCTGGGCGGCCCTGGAACATGGACCTCCTTAGTTCTTCTTGTTGTGTGAAGCCCTCAATAAACCCTCATCTTTAGCTTTTTCACCCGGCATCATCTCTTTCGTTCTTTTTCTGCCTCTCTTTTGAATAGCAATTCCCATTTCTTCACATTTCTGGGAAGTGAAGTCCAAAGTATCACTAACTAAAGATTCTCTGCTTTACTTAATAAAAAGCTCCAATGCTCTTAGTTTATTTAAAGCCTTGTCCAAGGAAATCTCCTGAATTTACAGGTAGTGTTGAGTGTGGTTGATTTCCTCCAAAATGTCTGACCACAGGCGTAGAAACGCTATAAACTTAAAATCGCAAACATTTGCCATTATAATCTGAGCTGATCCTCTTGTATCTAGGTTTTCAGACTCGTCGCACAGCTTCTCCACAGCATCGATCAATTTTCAAAATTTTCCAAAACACACAACATTATTCAAATTTTTTAGGCCAAACCCAGAATCTGACACAAAGAATCGGTTTACCTGTAATTTCCAGGCTCATCGTCGTCATCCGTCAGTCTTTCCTCAACCTAATGCTTAAATCAGGACTTCTGACACCAGAAAACTAACCAGTCTATAACAGGGCCCGATTTAGAAAATTCTTTAGGCACAACTCGGGATGGGGCGATGGGGGCCCCCTAACAGTGATGTGGGCGTAAAATTTCCAAAATTGACACACACAAAAAATAATCATGAATCATTGTGAAAGTATCATTTTACCGAGAATTGGCTATTTGAAACGTAGAAGCCTAGAGCATTATCAAATAACAAAAAGCAATACAACATTTTAACTTCTTCATTAAATTAAAACACCAATACAATGCAACCAGAAAAACTTAGTAATCCCTTATATACACTATAACATACATATGAACTATACATATAACTATACATATGATGAACCAATCAATCAAATTTGAAAGGATATATAATAAAAATTGATATTGAAAAAGGTAAAATAAAAAAACTGAATTGGAAATTTTCTTTTTTTTTTCTTCTTTTAAAATAAAAGTTTTTTTGGGCCCCCAACATTCGGGGGCCCAAAAAAACTTACTAGTTCCGGGCCTAATGGAAAATCAGGGCCTGGTCTATAAGGACTTTGCCTAAAATAAAGACTATCATGCTATTTAATGATTTTCATGTGTTTATTGCACTTCTAGGATAAATACTGTTACGTGCAAAATTTTAAAATACATCAAGAAAAGTTCGTGGGTTCTGGAATACGACGAAGAATGTCGGGCGATTCTCAGCAACTCAGCGTCAGATCTATGGCATCTCTCAGCACCATAGGCGTAGCGTGCTTCTAACTTTTCTTTTTTTTTGGGGGGGGGGGCGGCACGAATTGAATTCAGTTAGGGCCCTCCTCAGCGCATTGACTTAAAATATGAAATATTGGGATTTTTTGAAATTGAATAAAAATAGAATTGATGTTTGAGTAGTTAGTTATACAATGAGAAAAATATATATAATATTAATAAAATCAGAAAAAATATAGCATCGAATTTATACTATGGATCATATCATTGTTAAAATCTATGTTAAGGCTAAAGACATAATCGGAATCTTCAGTTTCACAGTTTGAAAAGGCGGCAAAAACCCAGCTTTCTTAAAAGTTTTCTACAATTTTATGGTTTTAACTGAACTGCTATTAACGTTTTAATTTATTTCAAGTTAAATTGGGGGGGGGGGGCACGTGAAATGTTGGAAGTCGCTAAAATATGCAAGTGTAATATTTTAAAAAAACAATAACGTTCTTGTCTGATTTTTAAAAAAAAATTAAAAATGTAATATTTTGTAGTAAAGTATCATTTAATTTTAGAAAAGGCCCCTGTCGTAGGGCCCCCTTAGTAAGTGAGGCCCGGGGCGGACCGCCCCCCCCTCCCGCCACTGAATCATTACTCAAACTTTTGTCACAATTCAATTCTAGAATATATCAATATAATTTTGTGTACTTTTTGATAGTTAAAAAACACTTCAAAACCTGAGACTATACATGTCTTTTGCGGAAATATTATAAATCAGTAATGAACTAGCTAATTTTGCCATCATGAAAACTACAATTTATGGAAATAGCGTGGTCAGGCGATAGACAAGTCAGAAAAAGTTGAAAACTACTGTACCAGGGAATACACGTTTTTTTCTATACATTTTTTTCCATTATAGAAATTAGTATGGCAAGAGGAATTCCACGTCTACAAAGGACGTATGTTCGTACCCTAAGATCGTTTTATATATTTTTTCACTTACTATAAAAAATACTGATATTTTAAGGTTGAGTTTTATAAACCTATCAAGAATGGGGGTTATTCCAGTCATGACAAAATTTTTAAACCTGTTAAGAGTGTAGGTTATTTTAGTCATGGCAATTTTTTTTAAGTTTAGAAGGAAGCGATATGTAGGGGATTGAAGTATGAAACAAATCTAGGAGGCTTCTGTACGAAGATGTTAGAGAGCTAAAAAGTTCTAGAACATCAGCAGATGCCCTTGGAAAAACACACTTCCGGGTGTCCGGCGAACGGTGTCCTTCTCCGAAGCGCGGGAACTTTTTCTCCGGGAGGGGGGGGGGGGGAGAGAAGATTAACGTTGTGCAACGTCGTCTCATTGCGTCACGTCTCTTCCGCGTTTCTTCATCCAGACCCAATCTCTTTCGCGAAAAAACAATCGGGCAGCTGTGGCCCTCCAGGGCGATAAACACGTGCTAAGCTAACCGAAGCCGGGCTCTTATTTTCAACGGAAAGCACGTTTATTTTGTGGCTAATATCTCTCCACCCATTATTCTAACAAAATTGTTCCTTTCGAAAAATTCTTAGTGAGGGAAGGAGGGAATAGAAGTAACAAATATCACGAGAAAATTATCAAGTAAAAACTTGATACTTTTCTTGATTTACCTGATAAAGTAGAAACTTATTACTTTAATATTTTGTCAAAAATTATTGGTAAATCTAAAATCGTATGCTTTAAACCTTAGGTTTGTTTGAATATTTTTTTTTTCCTGCCTTCCACCTTCACTGTCTCCCTATTGTGTGGTTGCTGATGAATCGAGAATGAATCATCACCCCCTTAAAAAGAGAAAAATACTTGTCCGATAAAATGGCTAGAAAGTTTATTTCTATGGCTGCAGAGTTCTTGCCCAATGGACTCATTGTGGTAGGAGGCATTATATTGTTTTCAGGAGATGGTGGGAAAATTTGGAGACGCGAGCTTGGTTAAGGTGAAAATATCCCCCAGTCAGAAACCACCCACAAAGTGTCGTTATGCCTGGAGCAAAGATACTATGGGTCCACTGGATTGCCGAGTTCGGGATTACAGTTGGTTCGAGCGTGAAAGAATTTCTCCAAAATATAATCATACTTCTTCCCCCCTCCCCCCCCCCCAAAAAAAAAGAAAGACTATCCAACTGCAATTTTTAAATAAGGAAAATATTTTCAATTTCGGTTATTACGAAAAAAAGTTGATCTTTGAATTTTGAATAGCAACAAACATTTTTGCTAAAATTAAAAGTAAAAACAGCCTGTACCATAGAAATGAATGAAACTGGTAAGTCAACATGGCAACAATAAGTACGGTCGTTAATAGAAATATGAGCAAAAAATAAGTCATAATTTAATATCAAGTTCTAATATATATATTGCATTAGTCGGTAAATTTAATTTTTTTTATCTTCCGTTAAGATATAGAAATGTGAATACCCATATCTTACTACGAGAGTCACACGGTAGGGGAAGGGTAGTAAAAATATTTCATTATAATCTTCCTTGGTTCATAGATTGCCGACCCATGGGTTAGCTTCTAGGACTAGACACTTAGCATCAGGAACACATCGCAAGGTTCACTGAAGAGTTGGAATTGGATATTGTTTTTCAATATATTGGTTAAATTTAGTGTCTAATTTTTTTATATCCTTACATTTGAAACCGAGTCAGCAAATTAAGTTAGAAAGTTCTTTACATCTCCATTACCCTTTTTATGAAGGAAATATAGATTGCAAAACATAGAAACCGTATTTCATCGATAAAAATGGTACATCTACCAACCGTCTGGCGGGAGAAAAACTCGTATCTCACGCCTCTGACTTATGAAGCCAGCGTGACCATACCGACGAGACGGAGAAATCCGATATCGTGATTCCCCTCCATTCCCCCTAAACACACACACACCTTTTGTGGACAATACACAAGATTTTGGCTTTGTATACGAGCGACGCAGTGTTGGCCCTATGCATTTATTTTTTATTAAACTGGGGGCTTCGCCCTTAGGCTCGCTTCTCTGTTATGGCTAATAGCGAGATACATAGGGGTGATTCTCGGGCAATGTAACAGCTTCCATCCATTTACTGTTGTCACCCTTAATGCGAAGGGCGCTTCATCACTGTTGAATTATCAGCTTTAAAATTCAATTAAAAATCGAAAATTTAAGATAGAGACTTGAAATGAGGTTTATATGAATAAGAAAGCTTTCAGCTTTCAGATGATGTAAATATTTTCTTTGTAAGATAAAAACTCGAGAAGCATCGATATTACATCCACACAGGGGACGATATTTCTTGAAAAACTGTGTTTCATTTTTTGATGAAAATATTAGTCTGTTTTAAAATATTTTTAAACAAATGAGGTCTAGTTTGAAAGAGAAATGTCTGTAGTCTTAGATTGTAAAAAGATCAAAATTCTACGATCATTTTTTGGCGAGTTATCGTAATCTGAAGATGAAAAAGTCAATATTTTCCCACAAAACATAAAATAAAAAAATCTTAAAGTCCGACGAAGATGAGACATGTCTTACTTTGGTCCCCCCCCATTTTTCTGCATCCATTGGTATCGCTCTCGACCCCATTCTCCCAGCGGTTTCGGAGGAGATAGCGTGACAAGCTTTTGACAGCGGGAGTTACTTTTTTTAGAATAGAGACAATTTTTTCAGATGCTGATTTTTTTTCTACAAAAATCATTTTATTCTACGTCTCCTAACGTCTACCATTGTTCTTATCCCATGGTCGAGCACGGCTACAAGCATTTTCTTTCAGGAGTCTGCCTCTGGGCTCCAACCCTCTGGACCTGACCATTAGACCATTCCGGCAATGTGAAGAAATCCAGTATGAGGATATCCCATGCTGTTAATTTCATTCCTCATGAGTTATTTATTTAAAAAACGTTTTAAGGATTATTTTTTTGCTTTAATAAATCGGTGTAACATCTCAAATGAGGCGTTATATATTGTTAAAAGACTTGTATCATTTCGGAATTTTGTCCTTTATTCAATTATTTCTTTCGTACGTGATTTTACATGATTCATAATTTTACATGATTTTAAACGTCTCTTGTTTTCTACTCCCCAGGACAAAATATGTCTAAAAAAAATTAGGTATATTGTACATAAAGAGGCTTTCAACTTCCCGGAATGTCATCTTCTAATTTTCTATTTCTTTCATTTTTGATTTCTTATGTTTAACGACATTTATCGACATTTAATAACTCCTGTTTCCGATCCCTGAAGATACAAATGCAAGAGCATAAGAGAGTGGGCAAAGGGTTAACGACGGCACACGGCGTAAAATACAATAAATTCGATGTAGTAAGCCGACTGGCAGTCGACTCAGAGGTAGATTCACAACAAAGACTTTCACTTTTGAAATTGTAGGAATTAGAAAATTGTCTCTGGGAATGGGGCAAAATGGAAGAAACTCTTTGAGAATGCCACTGCCAGTGATGATGCTGACAGTAAGCCGGAGAAGATTCAATAAATTTAGGTGGCACCTGTTTCAATAAAATGCATAAACCGCAAACTTCGCAGTTATTTGTAACGCTTTCTTTTTACCAGGTGTCTCTCATATTCTCGTACAAAATGAAATACCTCTGCACCAGACCCACCAGAATATTCTTCATTACTATTCATGTATTAGGAAATAGATTTTCTGCATTTACTTACCACGTATTTTCGTAAAAAAATACTGTACTAATGATGCAAGAGGTTAGGTGTATTTTGTTCACACATATTTGTGTGAGTGAAAGATCAGGACATTGGATGAAAGAGAGAGCAAAAGAGAGATAATAGGTCAATTTAATTGGGCTATAATTTTCCTTTTTAAAAAAATATTTAAGAGCTACTTTTTTAAATGTAAAGATATTCATGGTGCCACTAAATTCTCAATTATCCGTAAGCGATTAATTCATGCAATCGAAAAAAAAAAAAGAAAAAAAAAGCGAAGAATTGTTAAATAAAATACAAATTGTCTGTGACATTGTCTATAACGTGCGACTAAAAATCAAAAGAACAACGAGCTCTTTACAAAAGTAAAACTGATAATCTAAGTTTTGTAATATTATTTTGATCAAACTCAGTTTAAAACAACAAATGTAGCCCATTTTGGCCGATTTACTAGCTCATTTTTTTCTGTAAGGGCTTTCTTGGGGTGTTTTCCAGTTGCCCATGCATAACAATTTGCACTCAATAGTGTAGATAATCAGGAGTTCGCGGTAATACAAGATTTTAAATGCTACACCAGTACAACTCGCATTCCGCGTTGGATTACTCTCTATTCTTACGTTATACGAAATAATTAAAGCTAATTTCGTTATTGCACCGAAATGAAGATTCATTCTGAAGCAACTCTGTTAAAACATTCGTCAAAAATATAGGGTATGCCGAATATGAGACTCTTTCCCGTTTAGGATGAGATGCGAAGCGCTTCTGTGAACTATCTCTCTATTCTAAAAAGAACTAACTGCCGCTGCAGCAGCCGCCGCTGTCAAAAGCTTGTCACGCTATCTCCTCCGAAACCGCTGGGGGTATGGGGTCGAGACCGATACCAATCGATGCAGAACAATGTGGGGAAGAAAGTAAGACATGTCTAATATTCGTCGGACTTTAAGTTTTTTTTAAATTTTATGTTTTGTGGGAAAATATTGACTTTTTCATGTTCAGATTACGATAACTCGCCAAAAAAGGATCGTAATTTTTTTTTTTTTACAATCTAAGACTACAGACATTTCTCCTTCAAACAAGACATCATTTGTTTAAAAATAATTTAAAACCCTTTTTTTGGAAAAATTTATGCGTTTCGAGATATATAAATTCGATGCGTTCAGACTTATTATGTTACAAAGAAAATATTTATATCAACTGGAAGATGAAAGCTTTCTCATTCATATAAACTTCATTTCAAGTCTCTATCTTAAAATTTCGATTTTTAATTGAATTTTAAAGAAATACTTCAAAAAAATCTTCTCATTCGCTTCCTTTGAAAGAAGATCCGATTTTTCACCCATTCATCCATTTCGCCGGGCTTCATCCATTTCGTCGGGAGGGGGGGGAAGCTTCAACTGTAAACAAATGAATGACTCAATCGCTGTAAAAAACTATTGAGTCATTCATTCACTTGATTCACCAGAGGAGCGAGCGTAGCGAGGCTAGGGGCGAAGCCCCTAGTAGTACAAAAAGAAATAAAAATAAACACAAACGTCCGTCGAAATACCGCTGTTTATTCACGAAGCGCAGCAGCTACATCATCGCTGGCTCACTACTAACTCCTGCTGCATCTGTACTCAATCCTATTTATGGCGCTGCCATCGCTTTCACAAATTTGCTTAAGAGGATGAGCACTGCGAGGAAAGTTGTAGTACATTCCCGAACATTACCTCCGGCCTTGAAAGCCCCAAGGGTTTCAAACAAACAAACATAATCTAAACACAAAGAAAATCAAGAATACACTAGCAATACATAAAATTAGAAAAGGAAAAAAAATAAACATAAAGTTCACTGTCCAGAGTCCACTGGTAGAGGGCAAAGTTTACCGATTGCTCTCTTTAATGTTCCGTCCGCGGTCTTGAGCTCAACCACTCTAATAGAACCATCAGCTCCAGGGAAAAGTTTTATCAAGCATCCCAGTTTCCATTTTAGAGCGATGAAAGTCTCTGTAGTAAGCTCACTGGCAAGCTTCAGATGGATGGCTTTGGTCGCGAAACAGATGAAGAGACACACATAAGCCTTGAAGGTCTTGTTGCACCGACCCTTTGACACATTGAGTACGAATGGACCTGCATAGTCCACTCCGCACTCGCTAAAAGGTCTCGACGGAGTTATTCGAGCTGAGGGTAAGCTCCCCATCAGCTGATTGGCTGCAACTGCACGCTGGCGGAAACATACGACACACTTTCGTACGAACCGGCGCACAACATCTCCGAGTCCAAGAATCCACAACTGTCTTTGGATGGAGGCTTGAAGGAGTTGAGGACCGGCATGAAGATGAGTCAGATGGAAATGAGCAATTACTAAGTCTGTGAAAGCATGAGCTTTGGGAAGCAGCGCAGGATGCCTCTGCTCCATCGGCAATTCGGCATGGCTCAGGCGCCCACCAACACGAAGCACACCATTTGCGTCGAGAAATGGATGAAGCGAAAGAATCTTACTATTTGTTGGCAGAGGCTTGCCTTCCTTCAGGTGGTTAATTTCAACATGAAACGTCCGAGATTGTACTAGCTTAACTAGGTGAAAAAACGCGCCTTCAAGCTCTTGAGTGGAAAGCGGTCCTAACCGTGGAGGTTTATCCCTAGCTCTCGCCTTAAAGATAAAGCGAAAACAGTATGCGGTTATTCGTTTTAGCTTAGTCAGTGTTGAAAACCTTGTTATTAAGTCAATGTCAGGAAAGGCGTGAATGTGAGAAACTTGGGAAGTCTTCCCCTCCTCCCTCAGGGCTTCCTCACTAATTAATTCCTTACCACTTGCACACTCCCTGAGCTCTAAAGGCTGCTCTCGTAACCAGTCTGGACCCCTAAACCATAGATTGCACCTCAAGAACTCAGATGGTAACATTCCACGCGTTGCACAATCCGCGGGGTTTGATTTTCCCCCTACAAAGCTCCATTTTAGTTCAGGTAATGCCCCCTGAATCTGTGCCACTCTGTTTGCAACAAATGGTTGCCATCTCCTAGCCTCTGACGCCAGCCAACATATAACCACCTGGGAATCTGTCCAAGCGTACAAACCCTCGGTGGGAAGTTCTAGAAAAGGCAAAATACCCTTTATCAGTGTCGTTAGCAACAATGCACCACACAACTCTAACCCGGGAAGGGACTGCATCTTTAAAGGGGCAACTCGCGTCTTAGATGTCAAAAGACACACATTGACCTCCCCACACTTGGCAACCGATCTTAAGTAGATGGCTGCACAGTAAGCCTTCTCTGAGGCGTCACAAAATCCATGTATCTGAACCGATACATGACCTGGGCTTAAGACTAATCTTGGAATTTTGACTAAAGAAAGCAACGTTAATTGTTGGTGAAAAGTTTTCCACCGCATAAGAAGTTCGTAACTTATGGGTTCATCCCAAGAACAGCCCTCTCTCCATAGATGCTGGAGAAATATTTTTGCAAAAATCACGCAGGGTGCTAACCAACCACACGGATCGAAAAGCTGTGCCATTTGAGACAATGTCCCTCTTAGTATACTTGGTGTTTTCCTTAACTGTGACTGAGAATTCGAACTCGTCACTTTGCGGATTCCATTGAACTCCTAACACCTTAATTTGATCCTGTGTTTCGATGATGCGAGAATGCTCAATATCCTTCATTTCCTCCGGAAGCGAATTTAAGATGGCAGGATTATTTGAGCTCCACTTGCGCAAATTAAAGCTTCCCTTCTTTAGCATCAGTGATAACTGCACAACTAATTCTTTAGCCTCTGCAGTGTTTTGTGCTCTTGACAACATGTCATCTACGAAAAATTCCCTTAAAACTACTTTCGATGCATCAGGGAATTGCCCTTCCTCATCGCGTGCCAACTGCTGCAAGACTCGCGTTGCCAAGAAAGGAGCGGAAGAAGTTCCTTACGTCACCGTTGTCAATCTAAATTCCTGTAATTCCTCATTAGGTGATTCATGCCACAAAATCCTCTGGAAATCGCAGTCTCAAGGATCAAGTTGTATTTGCCTATACATTTTCTCGATATCAACAGTTAGAGCTATAGGAAATGTCCTGAAGCGCAATAAAATGTGATACAGCTCTTGCTGAATTCTAGCACCAATCATCAAGTTGTCGTTTAGCGAAACACCTGACACTGTTTTGGAGCTCGCATCAAAAACTACTCTTAATTTTGTTGTAACACTAGATTCCTTTAACACCTCGTGATGCGGTAAATAATATACATTAGGAGGACTTATATTTAACTCCGAATCAGGTACGCGTTGCATGTGTCCTAAACTCAAGTACTCCTGCATAAAATATTTATATTGGTTGTTTAGCTCCTCCGAATCTGACAATTTTTTTTCTAATCGCTTCAATCTAAACAATGCCCGATTTTTTGAATTACCTAACTCTAATTGTGCATCTTTAAAAGGCAGTCTAACCTGATATCTTCCATCTGCAAACCGTGAATAGTTTTCTTGAAAATGCTGTTCGCATTTTTTCTCCTCAGTTAAACGACTGATTTCAGGTACTTTCTCAAGCTCCCAAAAATTCTTAACTAACTCATCTGTACTTAGTTGAATAGTATTTACAGTCACTGAGGGAGTATCCGGTGACTCAAATAAAGTTTTTCCAGCAAGTACCCATCCCAATTTGGTAGCCATTGCTATTGGTAAGTGTTCACCGCGCTTCAATAATTGGCCTCCCATCAATTGCAAAAACACATTAATTCCCAGCAACATATCAACAGGTCCTGACTTATAAAAAGTTGGATCGGCCAAAATCACGTCATTAAAACTAGACAGTATGTCAGATGGCAAAGAAAACATGAGGCAAATCAGCTGTTATTTTGTTTATTACTAACGCGCGAGTGTCAAAGAACTTGGATTCATCAAAATGCGGCGAAAAGCGTATTTGTACCTCTCCCTGAACCCGAGAATTCACAGCTCCTCCTAAACATGACACCATGACTGCCAACGATTTTACCGGAAGTCTTAACTTCTGTAGACAGGAGTTTGTAATTAAATATACCTCGCTGCCCTGGTTTATGAACGTTCTAACACTTATAAATTCGCCAGCCGAATTCTACACCTTAACAACCGCCGTACATAATAGCGTCACCACCTCTCCCCGCCTTGGTCTGTGGTCACTCTCTAATGCAGCAACGGCGCCATAGCACACATGACTCGCTTCTACGCGTGACTCCTGACTACCCTCACTATTTCCCTGCAAAACAATAGACTCTTTACCCTGGGGAGGGAAAGGAAGACAACTAGGCACGAGAGGATTCTGATCAGAATTAGTTCTTTCTAACGTAGTTGGTTCGGGCGAAGTTTTACTATGCAAATGTAATAAGCTATGGTGCATCTTATAACATACCTTGCACTTACACTGCTGGCCACCCAAATTGCAACACCAAGAAAGACAAGAGATATCACAACAAAATTTATTTTGTAGATAACATGTTGACCAAGTATCAAATGATTAAATTTATAGACTTCTGTGAAGTGTGGTTCCTGCCAAAATCAGTAGCCAGAGTAGCCGCCATTGTTGGAGATCACCGCTGCCACACGCCTCGGCATTGATTCAAAGAGACTTTGGATGAGTTCTTGGGGTACATCAGACCAAGCAGCTTCCACACGTTGCCAAAGTTGATCTGCTGTGGCAGCTGGGGATGGAATCTGGGTCAATCGTAGAGCAACCATGGACCACATGTTTTCTATCGGTGAAAGATCCGGAGAGCGAGGCGGCCAGGGAAGCAATTCAATCTGGCGATTGACGAAGAACCGTTGGACAATGCGTGTCACGTGTGGTCACGCATTATCCTGTTGAAATATGGCTGTGGGCAAGCCCTGAAGGTAAGGAAGGACAACTGGCTCCAACACCTCGGAGATGTAGCGCTGGCTGTTTAAAGTACCGGCAATGCGTACTAGAGGTGTGCGAGAGTGATATCTAATACCGCCCCATACCATAATACCCGGTTCAGGACCAGTGTGGTGGTGCATAACGCAGCTGTTCAGCATCCTCTCTTCACGGTGTCTCCAGACTCGAATGCGACCATCGTGGTGTTGCAGACAGAAGCGTGACTCGTCAGTAAAGACAATTTCATTCCATTCTGCCGTCCACATCGTTCTGTCATCGCACCATTGGCGGCGGAGACGTCTGTGGTTCTGCGTCAAGGGTAGACAAAGCAATGGACGTCTTGCGGACAGACCACTCTGCTGTAAACGGCGTCGAATGGTACGCGCAGACACTGGATGATGCGTTACAGACTGCATGTGCTGTGCTATGGTTCGTGATGTGACTGAGCGATCCGTCACTGGCATGCGCACAATTTGCCTGTCATCACGTGAAGTGGTGCGCTGAGGTGGATGCGATCGAACACGCCGGTCCGTCGTACCCGCCTGCATCCAACGATCACATATCCGCATTACAGTTGTTTGGTTTCGTCCAACACGACTACCGATTTCCCTGAAAGATAATCCACAATCTCGGTAGGCCACTATCCTTCCTCTGTCGAACTCGGATACTTGATCAAAAGATGATCGCTGTTTTCGACGAGGCATAATTGATCGGTTTTTTTAAAAAACCACAAGAAAAACACAATTGCCGAACTTGAAATCGTCGAAATCTCCAAGCCTTAAATAGCGCTTTGAAGTGGCGCCACAGGCGCGCGTGATGTGCGTCTGCGCTGAAATTCTAATCATTTGCATATCTCACCTCCGCTAATGCATGTTGTAAATTTCATGTTATTTGCATGTTTCCTTCAGGGTGTTGCATTTACAGTGGCCAGCAGTGTATTTACACTTTTTTACTTGGTGCATATTTGATAAACAGTTGAAACATAAAGAATGTTTTTTAACGAAGTTCATTCTTTTTGCGGGAGTTAAGTTACAAAATCTTTCACACTGATAAAGCGAATGAATTTTACTACACAAAATACACGAATTTGAATTCCTTCTTGTTACTAAAGCTGTTACCTTACGGTCGACATATTTTGGGTTCAGTTCCTTGAAAGCGGGTTTACTATTAGTAAGAGTTATGGTTTTTAAGAAACGTGAGAAAATCCTCAATCGTTCCTATTTCGTCCTTTTTTAACGACCCCCACCATGCTCTCGTATTGCGATCAAGCTTTTCAGTGAGAATAAACAAAATTAGTGTATCTGCGAACCCTAAAACTTCCTGGTCTAGCGCTTGTAACGACATAATACACTCATTTGTTATGGCTACCATATTAAGAATTGACTGTGGAACTTCGGAAATATGCGGTTGTTTAATTAGCTTCGAAACTAAAGAATTTACGAGGTCACGCTTGTTAGAATATCTTTCTGACAATAATTTAATGGCGATGTCATAATTAGCGTCTGTGATGTGAAGACTACTTATGACCTTAAGTGCGTCTCCACGACATGAAGACTTCAAATACTGCAGCCTTTGAGCGTTACTTAATTTACAGTTCTGATGTATACTAGCATCGAAAAGGTCCTTGAACGACAACCACTTATGCACAGTACCACTAAACGTGGGGAACGTCAGACTAGGCAATTCAATTTCCGCTACCGTCTCATTCTCTAAAACAACTGATTCGTGTCTAATTGCTCGCGATTGAGATTTAACCTTCCTTTTTGATTTCGAGCCACATTTAATCAATAGTGTCTTGTAAAGACACTTTTTCTTCAAGAAAATTGTCTGTGTCTGAGTCCTCACAATCCGATAAAATAGCTTTAAAAATTTCATTTACTTCTAAATCTATTGCCTTAATTTTCGAACTGAATAGCTCAAGTTCACACGCATCACTATTGCTTATTTGGCTTTTAACCTTCTCATGCAGTTTTGTTAGTGGGCCTTTTATAGTGCGTTTCCGCTTTACTGCCTCTTTAAAAGACAACATTTTGTAATCGACAATAACACCAATAACGCGAAAATTTAACTTAAACTCAAACACTTAAACTGACAGAAACAAATTTTATCTAAAATATGCGAAACTTACACTAATCAAATGTAAATAATAACTGACGCGAAACACAACTTAGGGCCTGTTCACATAGGAGTCCGTTGCGTTGCGTTAAGGAAAAGATGACGTTGAGACGAAAATAAACCAATCATAGGACTCCAAACGATTAGCAATGAAATTTTTAACGCCTATGATTGGTTTATTTTCGTCTCAACGTCATCTTTTCCTTAACGCTACGCAACGGACTCCTATGTGAACAGGCCCTAATTAATCAAAACACAGAAATCAGAAACATACCTAAGCAAATACCTAACAAACCTTAAAGTTAACTAAAAACGAACCCACTCACCTAAGCGAAATTTAACTCACCAGAAGAACAAGCTCTACCAATCTTTCTCGATAAACAGCGGCGCATTTAGCGATATCTAAAAACTCCGGCGACGTGACCATTCTATTAGTGATGCGACATTGATAACAAAACATCGATGTTTTGAAACATCGATATTCAATATTAAAACATCGATGCTAATAAAACATCGCCCTAAAACCATCGATGTTTTTAAACATCGATGCTTTAGAACAGGGGTTCTCAACCTTTCAGGCTCTGTGCCCCCCTTTGAACACTGATGTGAGGTCACGCCTCCCCCCACCACCACCACCACCATATGTGGTAAATACAAGTAGTACAATCGGAATTTGTAACTGAAGGTGGTTATTAAATGAAAATATAGAATAGATAATTTCATACGCAAAATTTAATATTACTATACATATCTTAATTTGGAACATATTATTATTAGAACATATGAAATCAAAATATTAAATACAGATCAAATATATTTGAGGTAATCAAGAATTTAGGTGAGGTTGGCATGTAATATCAGTCACTTTCACAACATGAGAGGGCTGGCACTGTTTGTCGTTGACAAGTTTTTGAATATTAGGTTGTAACTGTGACAAAGCACACCTCAGGTCACTTTCAACGTCCAGACGTACGACAATTATCGAGTTTTTACAATTACGACAATTATCGTGTTCGTGTGTCGATAATACGTTACGGTTACATTGTGACCGTAAATTTCAGTACAGTAAATTACAGTTAGTTTTACCTTTTATTTTACTTTTTTTAAAAACTCACGCCTCCCTCGAAATTCTTCTACGCCCCCCCAGGGAGGCGCGCCCCCCCAGGTTGAGAACCCCTGCTTTAGAACATCCATTTTTTAAAACTGGTTTAGTAACCTCTAACATTAATGTTACTTCCGTTAGTCGTGGGGGGGGAGGGGGGGATTTAATTTTACTATCTGATTGGGCAGACACAAATGACAAAAACTTGGTTGCTTTCGGCTACTTTGATGACTCAAAATTCTCGTTGTAAATACCACCATGTTTTGCCTTCAAATGTCCAGATAAATTCGTGGTATTGCCAGAAGTTTTGAGGGACTTAAGGCAAATATTGCATTTCGCCAATTTGTCAGAGGTTTTGTAAAAATATTTCCAAACGGTACTTTTCGGAGGCATCTTACTAATAATATTAACGTCAACTTATATAAAATCAGAACGAAACAAAAAATTAAATGCATGCACTCATGTATATACTATTTGTAAAATAAAACCCCATGGAAGGTTCTGGAGTGTCGGGAACATTCCAAGCGCTCTGATTGGTTCATTGGTTGTTAATTGCCATTTGTCTGTTTGCTAAGGAAACGTTCGCCCTTTTGTATTCGTCCTTTTCAGAATTCAGACTTACATTTACTGAGTGTGAAAATTATGCTACGTGGTAATTTTTTTTTTTATTACGGTACTTTTTCATTTAAAAAAAAACATCGAGACAACGTAAAACATCGAGCACAAAACATCGATGTTAAAAAAACATCGGCTTCAATAAATCGATGTTTAAAACATCGATGTTTTTATCAAAACATCGATGTTTTGAAAACATCGACATCGATGTCGCATCCCTACATTCTATCCGCTTAGGATGCGATGCGAAGCGCTTCTGTGAACTGTAGTACAACAGGAAATAAAAATAAACACAAACGTCCGTCGAAATATCGCTGTTTATTCACAATGCGCAGCAGCTACATCATCGCTGGCTCACTACTAACTACTGCTGCACCTGTACTCAATCCTATTTATGGCGCTGGCATCGCTTTCACAAATTTGCATAAAAGGATGAGCACTGCCAGGAAAATTGTAGTACATTCCCGAACAGAGACCTTGTCTAATATGAGACCCCAGCTTACAGGACGTATCAAGTACTGCCGCCTAGCGACTGGAGCGTAAAACAAGTCTATTGCATCATTCGTAATCGGTGAGTCTGTCGAGTGTTTGCAAGCGCACACAAACGTGCAGTATTTTTTTCTTGAATGTGCGCTCCTCGACTTTTTTGCATCACCATTTCATTGGCTGTTTTCACGTTCAAGGTAAGACTCTTATTAAAACTGTTAGTATTGGATAGGTAGCTATAAATGTGGAGTATAAACACACCTGTTTGTTTTTAAGCTAACGTCAATCCTAACCTAAAAAATTCGTTGGGGTGTTCAACAACATGGTCGTGCTCAATATGAGATCCCAAAGCATGCCTAATATGAGATAGGGTCTCATGAAGAAAAAAATCCCTTGCCTGCGTTACCTGAGAAAAACACCTCGAAACCAAGTAGGGCTCGTAAAGCCGATATTATCACATCATCGCCTTTTAAAAATAAATAGATGGATGGCATTAATAAAAGAACTGCAGCATATTCGAAAAAAACTTTGTTTCCTACAGGAAAAAAAAAGGAATAGACCTAAAAGATAAGAAATCAAAGGATAAACAAGGAAAGGAGATCAAGATAAGAAAGAAAAGGATAAAGAAACAATAAAGGGAAAAGGAAAAGGGGTTCCTACAGGAAGGGGAAAATTAAGGATGGATAAAAATATAACACTAGTTAAAAAACAGAGAAGGAATAAGTCTAATTATAGCTATGATGATCTCAGCTCAATTGAAGATGATGAAAAACTTTCTCTCCGTGATAGCAGTGATGTTGGCATTGATGAAAACGAAGCTGAATGCCTTTTTTGTGGTTGTTTATTTTTAGAAGACAAACGGGGAGAGCAGTGGCGTCAATGTAGAAGGTGTTTCAGGTGGACCCAGAAAGATTGTGGAGCTGATGAACTTTTTATTTGTAAACAATGTGAAAAGTTTGAATCTAAAAACAAAAAGTAAACAAAACATGTAGTGTAAACCAACTAATTTGTTTAAAATGTCACTTTTCATTTTCACCTATTAGTGTCATAGGTAACTGTTATCAAATTATTGTATACAGTTTTGTTTCAACGAACTTTTCAGCAATTCTGATTCATTTTTAAAGTTGTAGAATGTGGGTCTCATATTAGGACTACTTTTTTCAGACCCCCAAAAATGAAACACCTGTGTTTATAATTTAATAAAAGAAAATTGTAAGGTTATTTTCATTTTCTGCCTTTTATATGTAGTAAAATATATTAAAGGGATATCAAGTTGGTACTATAATCCCTCACTTACTTTCCAAGTTATATATGAAAATCAAAAGGGGTCTCATATTCGGCATACTTACCCTATAATACAGTTTATGTGTATGAGGAACATAACTAACGTTATTTTTTTTTACTTTTTTAATTAGAACATTAGAAAAAGCTGGAAACACAAGCATAAAATTAGTCGGAAATTTGACCTTTTTCTGTAAAACTAGTGCCTCAGTGACGTGTTCAGAGGAAGGGAATTCTTCAAGTGCTCATCAGAATTCATTCTGATTTTGTTCTGCGTGTGTTTCATCTTTAAAAATAGTTGTTCACAAATGTACGTAATACCAAAAAGCGATGACATGAATCAGGCGGGAGGGTGAAGAGAGAGATATTTTCTCTGATAATATAGGTCTTAACAAAGTTTACAATCTTGTGGGACCGACAGTGGCGGATCTTCGTACAGGCGCATGAAGAAGAGCTCGCTTCGGACCTCCGAAAGTGAGCTGCTTCAAAAAGAGGTACATTCTGCGAATCTCTGGCAAAGATACCATTATCATAAACTGGGCAACTCGACTTCCCTGCCCAGTCTATGGGATAGCATGCCAAACTACGGGTGAGTCCTAGCCGTTATGTTCCCTCAGAAATTACTGAGAATACGCTAGGTTAATGAAAGTAAAAAACATATTTATTCAAATAGCGTATTTACAAAATATTTACATTAACTCGTTGAGTTTTGTACCTCCAATGCATTCATGGCCTACAGCCAAATCTACAATCACACGTGTAAGGCAATCCGGCCAAAATCACAAACATTTAGCCAGCGGCTCTACGGCCCGCGGAAATCCAGCCGGTCCGAGACAAGTCGACCTCCGTCCACCGAACCCCGTCTCTCTCTGTCCAGCCCAGCCGATAGTCCCGTCCAAACCGGTTCCCCTTCGACTGCATACCTCGGAACAAAAGCCCTATGTCCAAAAACACGTGCAAACTCGTCCTCCTGGCTCCCCATTGTTCGTAGACAGCGGCACGCCTCTTGATCGATTGACTTAATCGTACGCGAGTCAAATCGTCCCTGGTATTCAAAACTTTGCCGACTTCAAATTTGGGGCGGGAGCACTGAATCAGCCTCTGGAAAATACTCATTCACCGCTGTAAAGAAATTTCAAACTGGAAAAATAGATCGTTATTCACAGTCTTTTGGCAAACAACACACAAAACTGCTTCCTTCCAAAAGCTAACCTCTGTACCATATTTCACATATAATACCGGGGGTTAAGTAGAGAGTCCGCTGACATCACACCATCTTCATTTAGACAATTGCCAGTTCTTCGAATGACAAACGGCGCATTACAAGTTTTTGCTACCTATTAACTAACCCAAAAAATTTTCCTTTTCGCCCGATGGAAAATATCTTAAGTAATAAATAATATTTAAAAATAGTATTTAAGCAAGGGAACCTCGAAACAAAATGGTGCTTCTTGCCTCCAAATGCTTCATCCACCGCTGGGGACCGCATTACAAGCTGTCCAGTCTCACGCGGCCCACGGGCCACTGGTTGGACACTTTATACGGTTCATTCGCATGAAATCAATTAACGTTAATCTCTACTAAAACACATTTGTGTTGGAAACATAAGGAACTTTAGCAATAGTATGCTTTAACTTTAAATTTATAAAAACAGTTAACAGATGTTACCATCGATCTAAATGACCAAAGCACAAATAAAATTTGTAAAGTAAAAATATTCTCACATCGCCGAGATAGATCAGATGGAAGGGAACCGATCGAAGTTACAGGACTCCTCAGTCTGGCTAAACGTCCGTTACAATACATCCAAGAGTAAAGCGTTTTGTACTTAGAACTTTGAAGACAGGGAATTTTTTGGACACTTACGATTAACAGATCTTTTATTTTAATTCTTAATTTAGTGATTTTTATGATGTTTTATTACACCATAAACTTAATTTTCATTTTTTTTTCTAACAGCATATTGTAATGACTTTACATTCCTTTCACACTCGGGATTCCTGAGAGAGCCTAACGGCAAGACGTCCGTTATCAATCTACCGTATTCATCGGTGACAGTCGCTTTGTCACCAAATTGTGGCAGACGCCGCGTCGCCCGTTGGACACTTAGGAGGCCGTCATCTTTAAGAAATCCCCCCTGCTTGCAGACAAAGCCTGTCCAGAGGATAATCACCTAGCCATTTAGCGGAAGACGCGGAATGGTCTGAAGACGGTTTCTGAAAGGGTTCAAAGGGAGCACGCTTTCAACCACCCACAGAGATGGGCGAGGATATATATTCGCCACCTTGATGTAAATGGAGGCAGTTGACTTTTTTGTTTGCAGGTGTGGACAACCCTCGTCGACGGACGCGTGCGAGAGATCGTGAGCCTGCCGTTTTCCATAATGATATCCTGAACCCGCGAAATATCCTTAGATAATGTTTATTTTGTAATTATTGTATAAAGCCTATATTTAATCTAGAATGCCAATAAAGCATTTTGTAAATATTAAAGGCTGTCAGTCTTGGTTTTAGGCGAAGTCCTTACAGACTGTTATTAAATGGTGTCAGAAGTCCTGATAGGATATCAGTGATGAACGAAAGGATTACAGGTAGGCCGATTCTTTTTATCAGATTCTGGCTTTGATTTAAAAACTAAATAATGGTTTTGTATAAATACAATAAGTAAAAATTATTTTATTGTGTTTTTTTTAAATGGTATATGTATAAGTAGCCATTTAGAGTTCGTATTAAGAACTGATATTTTAGAAATTTTGATGAATTAAATCAATTTCTGTGGTTTTTTAAATGATATATGTATAAGTAGCCATTTAGAGTTCGTATTAAGAACTGATATTTTAGAACTGATATTTTATATTAGAAATTTGGATGATTTAAATCAATTTCTGTGTTTTAATGGTGTATGAGTTAACCATTTGAAGTTCTAAGTAGGAACTATTGTTTTAGGAATTGTGATAAGTAAAACCAATTTCTGTGTGTTTTTATGGTATATGAATGAGTAACCATTTAGTGTTCAAGTAAAGAACCAATTTTTGTTTGTTAGGAATTGCAATAAGTTTAGCCAATTTCTGTGTTTTGTTAATTGCAAATACTGTATGTTTTTCTCTATTTTTAAAGAAAGTGAATTTTTTTTGCTTTTGATAATAACAGTGTTTATTTAGTAATTTTTTCTTTTAATAGTAACAGACATATTTAAGTTTCTTGTGCTTTGATATTAACAGTGATAATTTAGTATTTGTGCATTACTGTGTTGGAAATCTATATAGAGTTAGAATATATAACTATAAAGTGTTGATTAACTTGAGAATTCTGTTTATGTGTATTCAGTATAAGAGTTCGGTATTTTGATTTGATAAGTATTGAGTAAATTGTGAATGTTTATATTGTGCAGTGCTAGTTTGGTGTTCATAAGGGCTAAAATTATAGTTCAGTCTAAAATTGATCAGTTTTGAACTTGTTAGTTCCGGTTAGGACACATACCGTCGGAAGGTATAGCTAGTAGCTGAGGGATAATTTTATTGTTTATCATAAAATTAGTTATCCAAAAGTTGGAAAAATGTCCTTTTTAACTAAGGGTAAGAAAGAGGATCTTTTAGAACTTTCGGAGGAGTTAGGAGGACTAGCTGACGATACGCTTAAGATTTTCGAAATTAAGAAGATCATTACAGAAAATGAAAATTACGTCGAAGAAGACGCTAGACTCGCACTAGAGCGTATAATTGAAGATAGAAAGGAACGTGAAGAGAGACTTCGCCAAGAAGAGAAAGAAGCGAAACGAGAAGAGAGAGAGAGAGAAGACAAAATTCGTCAAGACCAACTTACTCTCGAAATGAGGAGACTGGAATTAGGAATTAATGGAGACAATAGAGCCCGAAATGGGAGGGACAGAGATGCAGACGCAACTCAGAACATTCAGCTCCTTAAAACCATACAGAAATTTGACGAGAAACGGGACGAAATGGGCCTGTACCTAATTAATTTCGAGAGAAGAGCAGAGATGGCGGGAGTCCCTAAAGAAGATTGGGTGCCATATTTGTTAGGGGTACTAACCCCAGAAATTTCCAACATGATGGCCAGAGAATCGCCAGAACAGGCAAAAGATTATGACTACGTCAAAGAGATGATTCTCCATAGATTTAGGATGAATACGGAAAAATTAAAACAACTGTTTTATCGCCATCCTAAACTCGCAGATAAGTCATGGAGGAATTATGCCCATGAGCTTAGTGGCTATTATGATGAATGGATAGCGGATTTAGAAATCACTACATTTAAGAAACTGAGAGACTTACACATAACAGAACAAATGAAGAGACGGGTACCTGTCGATATAAAAGATCATTTTTTGGAGCAGTGGATGCAAATTAATACTCCTTTAGAATTAGCTGAAAAAATCGATAAGTATGAAAGCTTACAAGACAGTTTCAGAACAAGAGAATTCCCAAAGAATCAAAAGTCCAAAGATAAATTTAATAAGCCATTTAACAATAACCATAAATTTAAGGAAGAGACGAAAGAAAGAAAAGATGTGGAAAAAGAAGCTTCTAGTGGACAAAACAAGGAAAGAAATTTTGAGAAGAGAAAACAGCTCCGTTGTTACGAGTGTGGTTCTTATGACCATCTGAGACCACAGTGCCCTAAACTTAAAGAGACGGAAATTATCGCGGCAACAGAAACTAGTGGAGGAGACTTGAGTGGCGTGATGACTCCTTATATCAGTCAAGGAGTCGTTAATGGAAAATCTACGTCTATTCTGAGAGACACAGGAGCGAGCATTGATCTGATTTCTAAAAATATGGTACAACCCCATATGTACACAGGAGAGCACGTTTATTTCAGTGCACCTTTGTTAGATTCATCCGTTTGCTTACCTATAGCAGAGGTCGATTTAAAATGTGAATGGGGCCACACCATAACTAGAGCAGCTGTCAGCAATACGGATTTCGAGCAGAAACACTATTTGTTAGGAAATAAAACGGCAGCCTTGCTTGACAAGATCAACAGGGATGTAGAAGTTCCGGTGAAAAATACTGTGCAAACTCGGGCCGAAAAACTAAAATTAGATAGAGAAAGACTAGACACGGGGATGAAATAACGAAAATAGAGCAAGTGATCCCCGGAGCAGAAGCAGTAGAAGAAATCACTGCTGAAGAGAGCGCGACTATCTTGCCTCTCCAGGAGAAACAAATAATTACTCCCGACTTATTAAAGACTTCACCCGAAGAATTTAGAGTTGCACAAAGTGAGGACGAAGAATTAAAAGTGATTTTTGGTAGGGCGAAAAAGAAGACGCCCGAAGAAAATAAGTACGTAGTGGTAAAAGAGATGTTATTTTACCAGAAAAAAAATAACGATGGAACCACTAGAAAACTGCTTATTGTGCCTCGAAAGTATCGAGAGAAATTAAAAAGACATGGCACGAACAAACTAATGCTCATTTAGGCGTTGCTAAGATGAAAAAATCATTAACTCAGTATTTTTACTGGCCATATTGTCACTTAGACATAAATGATTACGTGTCGGCTTGTGACAAATGTCAAAAGGGGAAATGCCCTAATGTTAAGAATTATAAGAAACGTCTTAACACTGTTAATTCCCGCCGAACACTAGGCTAAGCCGAAGTTTAGTCGTAAAATTTTAAATGTATATTATAGGTATGTTGATTAATTGTAGTTTCAGTGTAAAAATGTGACCAGAAATTAATGTGTATTCGTTTGAGTAATGTTTTTTTATGAATTGTAACATGTAATTGTTTGTAAATTTGAACGACTCGACCATAGAAGTTGAGTTTTGCTTTAAAGGAAAATTCAGGTGAAATTCCTTTGACGTTATCATAATATAACGGTTTTGTAGTGGCAAACGCCATATGACGGTTTTATGTATGCCGTGTTAGAATGCCTCAGATAGGCTTTAGTTAATGTTCAATTGTAACATTTTATGTTCTGTTTTGTTTGTTGAATAAGCCAGTAGAATGCCTCAGAAAGGTATTGGCTAACTTTTAAATGCAAATGTGCATAATTTTGTGTATACCTAAGAAGGTAGTAATTGGAGTCAAAATGCACTCCGTATGGTGTTTGAATACCGCAATTGGATGATTTATTGTGAAATCGATAAGTTTTGTCTGAAGAGTTGTTACGACAACAGATAAATGTAAGTGTTGTCAAAGAAACAAAGTGATTAAAAGCAATGTGAGGTTTGTGAATTTTTTTTTTTTTTTGATAAGGAATGAGCCAATGAGCTATTTTGTTGTAATTTTATGTCAGTCAGTACTGAAAAATTAGACCCTAAATCGATTGTGAATCCTATAGTAGGATAAAATGAATATTTAAATTTAGGTCGCTGATGACTGGCCACTTAAATGGAAACGGCAGATTGGATCACAGGTAATCGTGAACGAATTAAGTTCCCTGATCCAGGATCTACGGAATGCCGAGTATTAAATTGTTTTTATGACGATAAGTGTTAAATGTATTAAAAAGATAAGTAAGAAATTAAAAATTTTCATGTGTATTAGTAACCGTGATGATATGTTCTGTATGAAGTTTAGGTATCCATTTTGGATTTGTGTTTAATTTTATTTGCGTAAAGTTGTTTCATTATAACTGTGTTTAATATCAATTTGAGAATTTATTTGTGTCATGTGATCACAATTAAGGTAAATTATGGGATCCCAGTTGAGTGATTTACTAGTTATAATGTTTTTTACGTAGTGTCATGTGTACATACTAGTGTTCTATGAATTTAAAGTTTTTTGATATGACATGTATTAGTATACGATTTTATTTAAAATTTTTGCCATGACTTGTTATATTATTGTGTAATTTTTATAATTTCTTTGCTACGGCATGTTCTCTTATTAGAGATTTTAAAGTGCGTAAATTTTAATTATAAATTCCTTTTGATGTGTTTTTAAAATGATACTTTGAAGTCCAGTTAAAAAATTTCTTTCATGAAGGTAAAGCCACAGTTTGATCAAAATTAACGGTCTACTCGTAATGTCAATTGGGCGTGCATTTGCCTTCGGGAAAAGTTTTATAATTGAAATTGTCCTGAGAAGGACAATGTTTTTGTTCTGTTTTTTGCAGGTGCAAACTTCTGCAGAAAAACACCTGGGGAGGGGAGGAATTTTAGTCTGTAATGACTTTACGTTCCTTTCACACTCGGGATTCCTGAGAGAGCCTAACGGCAAGACGTCCATTATCAATCTACCGTATTCATCGGTGACAGTCGCTTTGTCACCAAATTGTGGCAGACGCCGCGTCGCCCGTTGGACACTTAGGAGGCCGTCATCTTTAAGAAATCCCCCCTGCTTGCAGACAAAGCCTGTCCAGAGGATAATCACCTAGCCATTTAGCGGAAGACGCGGAATGGTCTGAAGACGGTTTCTGAAAGGGTTCAAAGGGAGCACGCTTTCAACCACCCACAGAGATGGGCGAGGATATATATTCGCCACCTTGATGTAAATGGAGGCAGTTGACGTTTTTTTTGCAGGTGTGGACAACCCTCGTCGACGGACGCGTGCCAGAGATCGTGAGCCTGCCGTTTTCCATAATGATATCCTGAACCCGCGAATCATACTTAGATAATGTTTATTTTGTAATTATTGTATAAAGCCTATATTTAATCTAGAATGCCAATAAAGCATTTTGTAAATATTAAAGGCTGTCAGTCTTGGTTTTAGGCGAAGTCCTTACAATATCCTTTTTCTGGTTGCAATAAGTAATAACCTCCTAATTTCTAACAATATTTGCTTTCTTGCTTAGCCATGACACCGAAGAATTGATAATACGAAAATTCTACCTTACAGAAATAATTCAAGCCTGAGATATTTTAAATATAACCCGTCGTCTTTGAATGAGTATTACATAAACGTAATACTGTGGCAGACAAATGCATTCCTGACGTACCTATTGAGACAAATTTATTTGCTGCTTAATTGTGTCTGACGACTTTCTCTCTTCTTGCGATAGAGAGAATAAAATAATCTGGTGATATTATTTTCTCTCTTTCGCAAGGTGATATTAATATAAACGTTCTATATTATCTTTAAAAAATAATAATTTATACTCAAAAAGAAAATTAAATAAATTTTTCAGAAATTCTTCAAAGAAAAATCTTTTTTATAGTATTACTTATGGCATTTTTCAGTTTTTACACAATTTTCGAATACGAAAATTTTTCTGATTTGTTTCAAGTCGCTTTACAATTCTGTGTACCAGAGGCACTATGTTACAATTATTGAATTTTGAAGGAGTTTTAAACGAATTCCACTTAGCGTCCTTTAACTAGAAACCATGAAGGGGCATGGTGCCGTTTCCAACTATGTCACTTCTATATAATCGTCCGAGTTAGTACTTTGCACCACTCAAGAATAATGCTAAACAGTCCATTTGTTAAAAACAAACTTGATGCCTTTTATATCTTCCTGCACACAGATTTATACTCAACATAAAACTGATTTTTTTGAAATTCGGAACAAAAGTTTTTTTCTATGTAGCACATTCGTAAGACTTTTAAATACCCTTTAAGGCTGCTGTGTACTTACCCTATTGGGTTCGCTCACCTCACTGTTAACCTATGAAGAAAATGCGTCCAAGGATTGCCGACTTGGATTGAAAGATTTTTTTTTAAAATTGTACTCTGTAACATAGAGATTTTACACCTTGGAGCACTTTTCGTTAAAAAAAATTGCAAATAATGCTTTTTAATTAAAATTATTAGGGGAAAATATCTGGTGTAGCGTGTTTTAAATGCTTCTGAATTCCTTTGATGGACGAAATTTATAAAATGACCTGTTGCAAGGTGCAATAAAGTTCAAGCTATCAGAAAATATAATTTTTATTGGATTACAGCATTTATGTAGCTGTAAATAGTAGACATATTTTCCCCATAGGTTAACAAGGACAATGAGGTGAGCAAATCCAATGGGACATATTAAATGGAACAATTAAATGTCCACAGCAGCCTTAAATTTTCAATCCGTCCAGCAGAAAAATATCAGATTTTCATTAAATTTTGCCCTCCCCCCGACGTATTGAATTTCTCAACTTCAAAATCAACAGCGCGAATGTTAATTTAAAAAAAAATGGAAGAGAGACGCAACCTGTTGAATAACCACATTTTCCCCCAAGAGTAGCATTTTTCGCAAGAACGAGAAACTCTCCGCTGAAATATTGGCCTCTCGTTTCGAAATTCCTAGTGATGAATCACAGTTAAGACGAACAAATAAGCGCGGTTTGCTCTGACCAATTGCGAGCGACCTTCCGTTTCGAGCGGGAGAATCGAAGTATCATGGGATTTATCGGGGCCAGGGGGATAACTCTGGCCTTGGGGCGAAGACGGAGGGTTGCCGCAAGTGCAGTTGAAAACAAGTTCCGTCGCCAAGCGTTGGCGCTGACCGAGATTTCAGGGGCCGCTGTAATCCAGTTTGAAATCAAATCGGAATTTTAAGTAAATTTGTATAATTAATATATGTCTGACTCTATGTTTTGTAAATGCATATAAAGTATTATGTTTTGATAATATTGCATATATTTATTTATTTTGTAATCCATTTGAAATCAAACCGGAATTTTAAATAAATTTTAATAATTTATATATGTGTGACTATGTTTTGTAAATGTATATAAAGTATTATATTTTGATAATATTATACACAGTTATTTTTTAAATTTGAAATCAATTATTTCAAATTGATTTGAATTTTAAATGTCAGTGTGTCTAATGTTTATGTATTTACGTAGTCCGATAGGGGAAATTATTGAAATTATTATAGAACTCATATTTCCTCAGTATAAAGTTAAATAATTGCGATCATTCTTTGATAATGATAAATAATTTTTTTAGGCTGTTCAAAGCCTGAACTACACAAAATTGGAGTCCAATATTCTTCCTTTTTAACGCAACACGTACCTTTCCTTTTGACTTTCTGCCATTCCACACCGTTTGTTGCCTTCTTTATTATTATGGGAGCGCCATATGGGTGAACCAACATCACTGTTTATAAGGGGACAGTTTAAGAATGTTCATGTCACACTGGAGATTCGAGCGCGAGCCCACTCCATCTTAACCACTGTACGATGTGGGTGGCTGGGACCCAACATTATTTTTAACATTTATTTATTTATTTGTTTCATTGGGTAAATGCTAGGGTCGGTCGATTTTTACTTTTTCTAAAAATCGAAATCGCCTGTGGTGGGAAAAGCTGTGTATTGCTATCAAATGTTTGTAAATTTTATTTTTTTTAAAATTAAAATATATTTAGGCCCCCCCGCCCTTCCCTTGAAGTTTTTCCAAAAACGTAAAAAAAAAAAGCATTATTTATTTATTTTTTAATTTTTTTAGTACCAAAAATTTTAACCGCCTGTAGTGGAAATTGTTGCATAGCAAGACCCTTTATTTGTGGAAAAAAATTTTTGAAATTGAAATATATTTAGGCCCCCCGCCCGACCCTTGAAGTTTCTCCAAAAACTTTAAAAAAAGCATTTTTTATTTATTTTTTAATTTTTTACGTACCAAAAATTTTAACCACCTGTACTGGAAATTGTTACATAGCAAGTCCCTTTGTTTATGAAAAAAATTATTTTGATATTGTATCATATTTAAAGCCCCCGCTAGACCAGCGAAATTTGTTTTGAATTTACCCGATAAGTAGTGTGATTGTATGGCGCGGTTTCATAAAAATTTTCATAAAAAATTCATGAATATAAAGAAGTCTACTGGAAGAACAAGTGAAGCTGCAAAAATTAAATTAAGAAGGTTTCAAAATTATGCAACATCTACACTGTTTGATATCTCAACATGTAAGTGTCATGAATTTTCTTTGTGCACATGTGAGAAGTCAAGAAAAGTGCCGGTTTTGGAACAAGAATTTTTAAAGGACCAGAGATCTTGGAGGAAAATGTATATGTGAAATTTGGATGCTAAAATCACTAGGCTGCTAAAACTTAGAGTGGCAAGGAAAGCAATGGATGCTGAACGTGTGAATAAGCAAAAACCTGAAACTGAGATAAATAGCCAACCTCAACAATGTGAAAGTATTATGGATGGTAGCTCTACTTCTGAAAGTGAAGATGATTTTTATTTTGATGAGGATTTTAAGCAAGTTGCTACATCTTCAAAAGAAGTGGTCAGCTAAAAAAGTGTATGCAAAAGTTTGGTTTCTCACTAAAAGTGAACCTTCATGCACAGCTGGTACACAGAATCTTTGGGAAGCCATACACAAGATATCTGAGCGATGAGCTGAAATTAGTAGTGGATTCTGTATTGCATATGAGCGATTTTATGGTCACCCAGAAAACCTGCTGATTGCCATGATCAACGACAAACGATCCTATGTGAGGAAATTAGGCTTCAGAAGAATCATGAAGGCCCGAACACTTCCCAATGAAACAACTTGTGATTTTGTCATTCCGCCTCACAAATTTCACGCAAACGACTGTGCAAAACTGATTAATTGGAAGAAATGTTCACTTACAGAACCTCCACTGACTAAACATATATCCAGTGCAGAAATTGAGAAAATGGCTGAAATAGGTGACTTTATTGAAAGTAAGCTGTGGACTCTCCCATGCCATACACAAGATGTCGAAAGGGCAGTCAAGATAGTGTCAGAGACATCCTCATCTGTCTGTGGAACAAAAAGTCGCGATGGCTTTATACATACAACATTGACGTCCTGAAAGTTGATGCCAAACTTCGAAAATAAGGCAAAATATAAAGTGTAAGATTGCTATATCACTAAACAGGGGGAAAAAAATGCGCCCATATTTGGTTGGGAGGGTGGGTGGTTCCGGGTGGAATTCGAATGAAGCCACCTCCTCGTGGTAAATTCTGGGTTATTCTGCCATAATTTAGGCAAAATAAGCAAAGAGCTGTTTTAACCCTTTGACACAGATGGGACATTGAGTTTAATAATGACTTTAATTTTTAAAATATGTTTATTAAAAATTCTGCTTCAAAGGGTTAAAATATCAAAATTTCGCCGGCCTAGCGGGGACTTTAAATATGATACGATATCAAAATAATTTTTTTCACAAACAAAGGGTCTTGCTATGCAACAATTTCCACTACAGGCGGTTAAAATTTTTGATACGTAAAAAAATTTTAAAATAAATAAAAAATGGATTTTTTCCATTTTTTGAGAAGCTTCAAGGGCCGGGCGGAGGGCCTAAATATACTTTAATTTTAAAAAAAATTAATTCACAAACAGAGGGTTTTGCTATACAACAATTTCCACTACAGGCGGTTAAAATTTTTGATAAGTAAAAAATTAAAAAATAAATAAATAATGCATTTTTTTACATTTTTGGAGAAACTTCAAGGGCCGGGCGGGGGGCCTAAATATATTTTAATTTCAAAAAAAAAAATTTTACAAACATTTGATAGCAATACACAGCTTTTCCCACCACAGGCGATTTCGATTTTTAAAAAAAGTAAAAAACGACCCGCACTAGTAAATACTGGTTCACAGAAAACAATTCAAAGTTAATCCGTTTTGAAATCTTCTGTAGACTACCTCTGGTGGAAGTCAGAAGTTATAATTTGTAGAAAAACAAGTTATTAAGCTGATTGCATCTGTGTTTTTAAGGGAGCGTTTAGCAAAGATTTTTTTTTCTTTTCTTCTTCCTGAAATTTGTCAATATTTAACTTTGAATTTTTCAATTTTCAAAATTCGTTAAGTCGCAGCTTTCCGCCAGAAATACGGGTAATCGATGCTCGGTTTAAGCTAGTTACATTTTAATTGTTTTCTAACTTAATTTTTTCGGAAATTTTCAAATATTCTACACAGTGGCGCACCCAGAATTTAATCTTGGAGGGGGCCGAGTTGAGCCGATAAAAATATTTATAATGCAAATTCAATATTCATAATGCAATTTCTATTTCTTTGTGGGGAGGGGGAGGGCCCCTTGGACCACCTCCTGGGTGCGCCTGCGCCACTAATTCTACAGTCAAATGGTTTGTTTAAGGGCCCAGAGCAACCTATTTCGTTATCGCGTAGTGATCCCGGAATAAAGGTGTTCGGTTCGAGTCCCGACAAGCGCAACTGAATGCTCTACGCCGGGTATGAGCAAGTTAAATTTGTAGGCCAGAATGTCCCTTTGTGGGGTTGGTAAGGTTGGGAGGAAGGTACGAGCACTCAAGATGTTACCCCTAAGGGTGCTAGGTCTTAATTCTGGTTACGCGATATTCAACCAGGGATTCATCCCCAGAAAACCTTAGTTGCTATGTCAGGCCCTACCTGGTTCATCGTAAGTCAAGGGTTTTGAGGTGTAAAAAATACTACCTGTCTGTTCCTATTAAATAGCGTATCGTATCATTTTAACTCGCGAATCATTGCAATTCCTAAATTATTTCTCGTTCTTCTTCTTCTAAGATAAAATTCATTCAATTTCATATTGTGAACCCATGACTAGTTAAGTTTTCAGAATTTTATCGTAAGTTGAACTTTTTAGCGATCCTTTACCATTTTGGCTCTGAAAACATTTCAGATCGGAAGTTTCCATTTCAAAGGGTCCGAATAATGTAGATCGCTAAATTGACAGTTTTTTTTATTTATTATTATTTATTTATTTTATTTTATTTTATTTTTTTTTTTTGGGGGGGGGGGTCACGAACGAACAAACAAAAAAAATTGTTGCATTTTACTCGTTAATTTGATGACCATGGAATTGGTACCCAAGATTATGTCCATTTGTTAATTACCACTGAAAAGTATGTCTGATTTTCTTATTTGTTTACATAGCAAAATTTTTTTTATATATAATTATTTAGAATAAAACGTTTATTCGAGAAGGATTGTGTTTACAGCAACTGATAAAATGCCTACCACGGCCAAGCAGAAAATGTGGGAGGTCCGTGAGAGAACCGTCGATCTTTCATTGGAAGTTTTACCGGAAGGAGACCCAAAGTTCGCGATTCTCATTTTGTAGAAAGTTGGGCGTTTCACAAGATTCGTGGATAAAAAGCTATATGCACGCTACGTGTGTTCAGGAATCCTGACCGAGGCAATCACAGTAGCCAATCCGAACTGGCCTGAGGTACACCTAAAACATTTGGTCCATCATTGGTAATTTTTATACGAACAAATTATAATAAGAATAGTTTAGGATTTTTTTAACCCTTTAATCTATGAACTGTTTAAGATGTTCTGTTTGTTTGTTTCTAACGCGGCAGGTACTTTGTTCATTACGATATTCGCCCGCCCACATCGCGAATTTGTTGGCTTCTGTATTATGGGAGCACCCTATAAGTGAGCCAACATAACTCCATAATCTCAGACTTGTCCTCGGACAAGCGTGAATCGAACCCACAACACCTGGCGGTAAAGGCGTTCGGAGAACGCCCGTGGGCCAAACTACTGCGCCACCTGGCAAAAGGGTCAGTTGAACAACAGAAGAATGTATTTTTAAGTCATAGCGGTACGTCTGCCAGTGAATTGCCTCGAAAGCAAATTAATTCTTTTCTCTATCTTATTAATTTTCTCTGTTAATATTTTTTTTTTGGTGTGTGGGGGGGGGGGGGAGGGGGGGATTTAAATCACCTGTCCTGAGAATGCCCCAATCCTGGCTGGTCCAAATATCATCGCGTGCTGTAAGTTGCAGATACATTTTACTGGATGTTCCAGAACCCATTTTCGACTACGTAAATAAAATAACGTTTTCAATTTGATTACTCGTTAGTACGAAAATTGTAAATGTGATTCGGAATGCAATTACGACGACGACTTTTCTTCGGTTTAATTAAGGTAGAAAATTAAATATGAAACTAATTTTAAATATTTGATTCACAGACAACTCACAATAACGTGGATCCGAAAATTTCAAAGTTCCTAAATTGTCTTTTAATCCATTTTATGAGAGCAACTGGGTACAATAAACCAGTATGACTACGTCCATTTATCGGGTGAAAAGTAACTTCAAAGGGGAATTTTGATTCTAGCCTTCATACGATCGCTGATCACAGGTGTTATGCATTATTCATCCCTTATTTTTTAACAGAATCAGGCATTTTCTACGTAAACCGAATGTCAACCTCATTAACCGGCGTTTGGATGGTAAAATAAATATTTTGCGGGGCGAAATTTTTAGTCTTTAATCAAAAGGAATTTATTTATCTAAAACTTTTCAATCAAGAAAAAGGCAACTTTTGACTTCAATATACATATTTTTCCTTATAAAAACATTTTTATGACTTTAAAACAGCAGTCTCACACCAACAAAATCAATAATTAAAAATTTAATAAATTTGGAAGCGTTAAAATTATTGTAAAATACCTGTTTTTAATGAACTGGTATACAACATTTGTGCTCCACATTTAGTCGGTTTCGTTATTTTATTAATTTATTATCAAATTAACAAGATGAGAGTATTTATCTGTTGTAAATCATTCGAAAAAAAATGTAATTACTAAGTAGCTTCTTTCGATGAATATTTCTCACTGGCAACCAAATATCAGGCATGCTATTTTCTTCGAAAACAGCTCTTGGGCTTCTATGTTAAAGCTCGGTAAATCTATCCCGTCGGATATTGCCAAATTTTTTAACCTTCAGAATATTCTAGCAACTCAGAGGTTCCTTAGTATAGGAATTTGGTTTGTAAAAGATAAAGTAAAACATTTGAATAAAACTTTTGAAAAATACAAGGCAAAAATTTCAGTTTTATATAGTTGTGGTCGTTTTCGCTTTAAATATGTTCAATTATTTTGTTGAAAAAAAAAACTGGAAATTTTATGTCCAGAAAGCCACTGATCATATATTACCTGACCTTGAAGCACCATCCCTCTCACACTCTCTAAAAAAGGCCCTAGGAGTTTCTAACCCTCAATTTCGGAACCACTTAAAAAAAGTTATTGAAGTCAGGAACTATAAATTTTACACCTGACGTGCGATTACTTGCCAAATATGTCAAGACTAGGAAGTACCGCAAAAGAATGTTTTCCAATTCCTCTGTAATCGACCTTGAGTCAACTCTGCGCGCGAAAAACCACGTGGGCAAGAGAGTAGAAGTATTTTACCGCCAAAGGACAATAGCCAATTGCTGCATTGTTGATGTCCTTTTCAACCAACCAGCGTTCGAGATTCATGGCGCGCTTTCTCCTTAGCGGTGAGGAGATCTCGTATCTCGTTGCGTCACTCTAATCGTCATCACGCGTAATACGAGTTGCACGTCTGTTCTTGCTGCGCGTATTTCAAACACCATTTGCGTAAATTTACAATACTGTATTGGTGTTCACTTGTTTCTCGTGTCGCCATTATATTATTTGCAAATCTACTCGTTTGATATACTAACCTCCCGAATTGTGTGGAATTGCTATTTGAATTCGTTCTACGATTTTCTGTGCAAGGAAGATAGGATCACCATCATCATTAGTTGCTATTGCTTAATTTTTCTGTGTGAATGTGTCGCCTTCGATTTCGTTTAGAAATCAGATTGACTTATTGTCTATAGTGTGTTAATAACTAAGTTAAGTTTGATTCTGTTCTGCAGTCTTAGTTATGGTTTCGAAAGTCAGAGTTAAAATGCACGATTGTGATGCTATCGCTATCCACTTGTTGAACAAAATGTGGTACGGCAGTGGCAAGTCTTATCCGAAAATGAACCAAGTTCGTCGCAATTTATTTGGTTTTAGTGGACGTAATAATGAAAGCCAATTACTCGATAAACGAATCACAGACATGGCCCAGAAGTCTTCGGAGGAATGGAACTTCGATTTTTTGAATGAAATTCCGCAGACAGGCAGGTACGTTTGGCAGCGTGTGCACTGTTACAACGTTCCAGTGTGGTATTCTGCAGCAGATCTGACGACTTTAAAAGATGATTGCTGTTCGCAGAGGAACGAAAAATGTGTTGCAACTGAGAGCACTTCCCCAGTATCCGACGAGGAATGCTCACATCTCGAAAAGGAAGATGATATAAAAAATACCAAAAAGCCTCGTTTAGTACAGACAAGTATGAAAGGTAAGAATATTTCTGAAAAATGAGTTTCAATTTAGACAAATTACATGTGTATATCATTAAAGCAAACAGCATATAGTAACTTTTATAAAAAAATTCCCCCGTTTTCCTCTGTTAACTCCGTTTAAAGAGCTTTCTCACTGAAGTGATTCGATGTCTTGAAACGTGGTTGTTAAATTGTGTTGCAAACTTGAAAGAAGCACGTAAAATAACCTTCGCATTATCCCACATATTTTAGCTGAAATAGACCTTATAACTTTATAGGGTAAATTTGACCAAAACGTGTGTGATCTTGCTTTTTCCATGTTAATCGACTGCTTTGAAATCCAACCCAACTGTCTGATGAAAATAATCATTATAACTTGATATGCTTTAATCTATATATTTATAGATTTATCTAGTTTGTATAAATAAGTTTCAGATTTTACTGCATTAATGATTGCTCACAAGCTGAGTCTTCCCTCAGTTATAATAAATGTAATTACTGCATTTAATTTGTTTAGTTCCCACACATTAACATATAATTTGTTTAGAAATTTGTCCCAAATTAGGAATGACTTTTTTTTTTTTTTAAATTGTCATTTAAGTAATCAAAATACTACCTAAATTTTTTCAAAGTATACTAATATTCAACTTGTCCACATTCAAAATTTTATTATTCATGGTTACACTCATTTATGCGATTATGGGATATATTTTATCTGTAATCAGCACTTAGCTCTCAAATTGTGGAAATCTTATTGCAATTTCCTACACAGTTTGTTTTGTGTTCTGTTCAATTTTCAATGATCAATTTCCCTGACAATTCTTCGTTATAAACCTTTGATTTAGGTATGAAGAGCAACATCCCTTTCAAGTTTCAATGGATGATTGTTATTTTTTTACATAGGATTGTAAGAAAACCATCAATTCTGAAATTTCTAGAAAAGCTCTAATAAGAGTCTCGAAATAAAATTATTGGGATGCTTTAAGGCTACGCCAAAGGGTTGAGTATTTAAAAAAGGCACAAGGGCACTGTACCCTGCTAAAATGGTCTGCCTCAAATGCTAACCAATTCATACTAATGATTACCTGCTTAATGCTAAATATAATTTAGCAACATATATATGATCTAGGATTTTGTGTTGTTTATGTTATGCATTGTACCTGACTGTATTTTGTCAAACAAATTGTGGAGAAAATAAACAGTTATAGAAAAGGATAATAAAGGGCCTTTTATCTTAAAAAAAATTATCTGTAGCTAATACTCTTGTTTTTAAATAATGAATATATAATAGTGAAATTCTTAACTTATGTTAACTATAAAAATTTGGGGCTTACTTTTACTTGTTAAAGAACTGTTAAATTATGACCTTAATTTATTTGAAAGAACAGGATGTGATATTTTAAACAAATGAAATTTTCTGTATGTTGCTTTGTAATTTTAAGTAATTTCCTCTGAATACATGCTTAGATATTTTCGTAATCTGCCAGTTTGCGATCTTAACTGTTTGAAATGTTGAAGTTTTTTAAAATTTAGGCATGCATATACCTTTTGTGTAAAGAAATAGGCAGTGATTCATGCTTTTAAAAATTACATATTTGGCATGGCTTAGATTATTAGAAATTGCATTGATTTTGACATTCAAGGCAATAAATATGCATTGAAAAAGGATTTTGTATGATAAATAATGAAATAGGAAAAGATATGAATAGGAATTGCGGAAATTGTCGAAATATATCTTGCTTCAGATGGACAAAATGATATAACATATTTTTGTCTTATTTTTCATCCCAGTTTCAAATGATTTGTTATAAAGTGAATTTGCATGCATTGAAGTATTCTGTTAATTGAAAGGATTCTTGGTATTTCTGTCTTCTCCCCATCACTGTACAAGATATTTTTTGTCTTATTCATATTGATTTTTAATATATTATCTTGAAAACGTTTTTAAACAGCTTCTAAACTAAATATTTTGAAATTTAGATTTCACAAGAGTGCAAAAGAGGCGCTCCTCCCGTCGTCTTCGTTTAAAGCAGCTAAACAAAAGAAAGTTGCAAAAGCTCATATCAAACACAGTTTTGGAACTTTGATGGGTAAGTAAAATTTGTTGATAATAATAAAGAAGTTATGAGGTTTTAGAATTTTGATGTTTATTTGTAGATTTAAAATAATTACATTCATGTGTTTTGTAGCGATTAAAAAAAATATATATATATATAAAATAAAAGTGAACTTCTTTCAATTTTCTAGGACCTTTTTCTGTGATATAATGAAAAATATTTGAAGTTTTAGTGTGATGTGGACTGATTCTTTCTGTTTATAAATCATGTTTTAGATATGTCTAGATATACTTTTGAAAGTTTTTATATTTTCTAAATTATGTTGTTATTTTAAGTTGAGATTGTCAGTGCAGCATTGACATTTTTGGGACTTTTTTTTTCCATCTACCCGTAAACTACCTGATACTTAATTTTTTTAGGTATATTTTTATGTGATTAAATCATTTATACATTAACATTGACTGTCTGTTGAATGGCCCTTTGTATTACTGCCATGTATTATAATTTTTATTTTGTACTCAGTTTGGTTCCTTGACATTTTCATGCAGTTGTGAAACATTCAATTGTTACAGTTGTAATGAATATTAAATGAATGTGCATTATTGTTTGAAATAGTTATTTTATTAAATTTTGTTATATATTATTAAATGTATATGATGTAAAGCATTAAAGGGGAAAAATGCAATGTCCTTAGTTTGCCAGTTTACTCGAACAATTAGTTTTAACAAAATAAAGTTTAGATTTTTAGATAGATAATATTCAAAAGCTTACCTTTTTCTTCTTTCCCATCATTCTCTATTTTGTCTGATTAGTGAATGGTGAAACCATGTGCACTTAAGTAAGCTAGCACTGTTTATGCTCCTTTATTCAGGAAAACTGTTAGAAATCATTCTCAACTCCCAGAATTGTTCCCAGTCATACTTACAAACCTTTTTATCTTAAAAGTTTGTTTGAACTTGATTTTTAATAAAAGTGTTAATGTTGCTTTCGTATTGATGGCTTTCTTTTTGAAAAAGTTTGACATCTTATCAAATGTTAGCCTTGTATTAAAATCAGCATTCAAATTTTCATTGCATGCATGATTTTTTGTTGGGTATACTAATCTATTTACTTTCTTGATCCTTTTGGTACTTTGGTATATTTAGGAGCTGCCAGTTAGGTCTATTGCTTTTAAATAATAGTAAAAATAAGTGACAAAACTTTGAAATATATGAAGGTTTTTACTTTCTTACCATGGCCTAATCATTATCAACATGTTTGAATTGTAGTTTGGGTTTCACCCATTTGATTTTTTTTCTCTTGAGATGATCTTGCACAGTGTATTATTTGTAAAACTTAATGTTTTAAAAAAGTTGTGCTGGATTAGTGTCTTCTCTTTGCCATTATTATAAAAGATTATTAGATTGCATTTAGAGTGGAAAAAGCAACCTTATGTAAACTGAGGAAAATATAAAACAAAATTTGATTTTGATAACTATGCTAAAAGATAAAATACTATTTGAAAGAAAATGCAGATATGCATTTGATGATGCAGTATACTAATGATTTGTTTTATGTCTTTCTAGCAAGTTAAATGTCATCACTCGAGGTAAGAAGAGGTGTTCCTGGCTGCCAAGGGGATATCCAAACTTGCTAAAAGTTTTTCTAGTCCTCTCCTCCGGCCTCGGTGATAACATACATGATGTGTAGTTCATTTTTATGTTGTGTATAGAGTTTTACTGAAGTTGTAGTAAGAGTGTACATAGCTATAGAGGCAACTCTCAATAAATTGTTTTGTTTTTCTTGTGCCTTTTATGTAGTGATATTCTAGGGGGAGAAGGAGAACATTGAAAGTTATTTAGGAAAAAAGAGACAAATTTGTATATCATATAAATACCAATGAAATATCAGTTCTAGCTGGCACTTGTTAGAATAACCTAATAACCTGTTTTTTCTGTATTAAAAATAGGGAAATAAGTAATAGGTATGTAATTTTTTTTTTAAATCATAAATTTGGGTTAACATGTTTGCTTATAGAAAATCTATTTCCATGCATTATTTTTCAAATAAATATATTTAGATGTATTTCTGAAATTAAATTATCAGATTCAGACATTTATATGCAGCACATATATACTAAATACTCAACTACAAATGCATATTGCACAGTTTAGTATCTTTATGTACATGGATAATGCTGTTAAATTTAGAATTTTGAAATCGCTGATAATGTGTGAATTTATGAGGATCTATAACTCTCAGGGCTTTGAATTCTGTAAAATACATCTCAGAGTATGTTATCAACTCTGGGCATGCACATGTATATGTATGTCAGTCAGTCAGTCTAATATTGTCATATCTTAATTTTAATCTTATATGTATGTAGAGACCTGTCCGCGTACTGCACGGCGGAACTAGATTCTCTTATATTCAGTAAGACAGTACTCAACTAAAGACAGAGTCACTGCTTGAAACACAAACACTATATTACATTTAGAACAATTATTTACAGTAGTTTTAGTTCAAAGTTACGTCGCAGCACGTCTGCTGCTGGGCAAATTTTGTCAAACAGAGAAAAGGGATCGCAGCCATCTGCCGCATTCAATTCAACGTCTTGTCTCGACGAAAGTTCATTCCCCTCAGCCATCATCCTTTGCTCTATCTAAGGGGTTCTGTCGTCTGCATGGAAAGCATAGCAGGGAATCCTCCTAGCAGGCGTTATACCCTTTTCTACATGTATTATATATATGTATATTAGACTGACTGATGTATCACATGCACACAAACACATTGCAACAGCAAAATGACAAAAATTACACAATTTTCTATTATCCAAAAACAAAGCTGGTAGAGGTAGATTTTCCGTATAAATGGTAAGGTGCAAATCACAACAGTTTTCAATAAAAGCAAAAATAATTTGTTAAAACTGGAACACATGAAGGAAAACCAAATTAAGATTACTGGTGAAATTGCATTTAGAAATGCAACTCTATTGAAATGCATTATCATCAAACGAAGATTGTGAGGCACAATCAGTAAACAGATGATTGTTCCTGAAAAATGGTATCGTTTTTAATATAAGCACACTTTTGCTCTTTTCAGTGCCAAGATAAGGCACCTAGTTCAACCTGTATACATATAAAGGTTGAAACTGATTTAAAATTGATATTTATTTGCATACAGTAGCAACTTGTGTTAGTAACTGTTGATAATCGAGCCTTCAATTAATATGTGCTATTGAGTGGCATATCTTATTTTGTGTTATGCATCTGGCATCACCTTTTTGTATTCCATAGTAATTTTATGTAAACAGTAAGACGTACTGTGTTTCTCTTCCTACTTTTTATTCATTAAAGTCCTAAATTCAATTAGCCATCACTTTATTTCGTTAATATTACAACAGGTTATGGGTTTTAGCGACGTTTAACTGCGCAGATGAAGTGACGACGTATTTGAATAACGGATTTTGACTTCGAGTTTCGATTTCGGATTTTTTGACTTGATTTCACCATAAGTGCTGGACTGTGTAGGTAGACGACTGTGCACCGATAGCTTTTTTTTCGCGCACTTTGGTGAATGACGACGTAATAATATGGAAGCTAAAAATTTTGTTCAGTGCACCAAATTGGATGGTTCATCCAACTGGACTGACTGGAAATTTGAAGTAAACTCTGTTCGTGCTCAACGATTGTGCGGGCATCTTCGATGATTCCCTTGTAGAGCCAACAGCACCGGCAGCAGACGCAAATGAAAAGACGATACGCGACTACAACCAAGCGGTAAAAGCGTATACAAAGGCGAATGCGAAAACTGCTGTGATCATCCGCACAAATGTATCAGCGAATGTGTTAAATTTGATTCGCATGCATGATAATTCTGTACGAGCAGTATGGGCCGAGTTGTTAAACAGCTTTGTGAAAGTGTCAAGCGTCAAATTAGACACTCTTCTGCAACAATTTTTCACTTTTCGGATCGAGAAAGACGAAGATGTAATGCATTCACTCGCACGTTTGCGTACACTGTGGGTGGATCTTCAACGTGAGCAAGAGTTGAGCGGTGAAGGGAAGTTGCCGCAAAACCTGCTAGCACCACGCATCTTGTCTATTCTTCCTGATTATGAATATCGTGAGTTCAAGTCACAGTGGGACTCGACGCCAAGGACAGAAAAGTCATCTGAAAAATTAATCGGACAGATAAATATGAGACTGCAAAGACTAAATCAGGAGCTTAAAGACGATACTACGACAGCATTCATGGCAAATGCTAAATATGGTGCAAAACATAATGGGAAGAAAGGTGGGAAAAGGCCCCAGATGGTGAACCAACCCCAACTCCTGACCACAAATAATGCCAAAACGATGAATAGACTTAGTAGGACCAGTGATGGTGTGAAAGGTTTCAATGGCATCTGTTTTCGTTGTAATAAACCTGGGCACATTGGAAAATTTTGTCCAGATTTCCCTGACAAGCCAACCACGACGGGTGGCAGAACAGAAACCTTCTTTGCAAATACTCAATGCAGTGCAATTGCTTGTTAAGAGGATGATAGTGGCCGAAATGTGTGGATTAAGGACGACGGAGCTACAGCACACTACGAATTCAGCAGAGTACTCCAAGGCGTATCGCCATTTTGACAAACAAGCAGAAATCACAGTCGGTAACAAGCAGACAATACCGGCTTATGGCTGCGGGGACATTGATATGTGCGCGATGGTTGGAACCATACAAAAATCTATTGAACTCAGTGATGTATTGTATGCATCAGATGACATGATTTGTCGTTTCTTCCGCAAGGAGACCCCAGATAATGTACTTTTAGAGGCTCCATGCTCATCAAATGGACTCTTTGAACTGCGTGAAAAACCGGTCAAGCCCCAAGGGGGTTCTGCTGCTTCAGCCTACTTCTGAATCGGTTGACAAATAAATGACAATTTTTCCTGAAACGGCAATGACGACGACGACAAAGTTGCCGTTATCACTTTGGCATCGACGGCTTGGGCACCAGGGTATACAGTATGTGAAGCTGTACCTGCGTCAGAATTGTATCGATTTCATCGACGATGGAGTGTCAACAGGATTCGAGTTTTTGGATCAACTGCATTTGTACATGTACCAGATGTCAACAGAAGTAAACTTGACGACAAGGCTATAAAAGGGCTATTTGGTTGGTTATTGTGATTACGATGGGTATCGTGTTTTCATACCATCAACGAATGACACGATAAAGAGTGCCAACGTAGTGTTCAATGAACAGCAAATCGGTCCTACTTCCCAGCCTTTAGAAGCGACATCTAATACCGGTCCATCAAGCGGTATGGAGTATGAAATTTTGGATACTCCCGATGATGCAGATACGCAGGAGGCTGGTGAACTTTGTACTGATGAAGACGAACCAACACAGCTGACGGCGCATGAATTGCGAGACCGTTCGACTATCCAACGTCCTATCCGATTTAACGATTACGACGTATACAGCAGCATTCTGAAGTTGAATGAGCCCAAAACATGACGAAGCAACAAAGTCTCCTGAATATGCCGACTGGAAAAGAGCAATGGACGACGAAATGGCTTTGCATGCCAAGCACGGGACGTGGCAGCTTGTTGAACCACCAAAAGGACGGAAAATCCTCGACAATCGGTGGGTTTACAGGGTAAAGACATCCTGATGGTTCAATTGAGAGATTCAAGGCTCGTTTAGTAGTAAAGGGGTATACGCAGACGGCGGATATCGACTACAGAGAAACATTTAGCCCGGTGTGCCGCTACGACACTATCCGAGCTGTAATTGCAACGGCAGGCAAGGAGAATCTAAAATTATTTCAAATTGACGTGGAGACGGCATTCCTTTATGGCGACCTGACTGAGGAGATCTACATGCATCAACCCAGCGGATACGATGACGGAAGTGGGCGTATATGCAAGATGCTCCGACCTTTATACGGCTTGAAGCAAGCTGGACGATGTTGGAATGCTAAGTTTACTGACGTGCTAAAGAAACATGACATGACCCAAAGAAAATCCGACCACTGCCTATTCATACGCAATGATTACGGACACAAGATGCTGATGGCGATTTATGTTGATGATGGCATTGTCGCTGTTCAGGACGAAGCGACATTCACATTTATGGACGAGCTCAAGCAACATTTCAACATTAAAGTGATGACGTTGAATTGTTTTCTTGGTCTGCAAGTTGAACGGTTGAAAGACGGCTCACTCTTCTTGCACCAAGAAGCATTTACAAGAAAGATGTTAGAGCGATTTGGAGATGCTAAGACATCACGCATCCCAGTAAAGAAGTCGAGTCTCAAGGTCGACTATGGTCAGCCAAATGAGGGTGGCATGATCAAGATCAAGGAGGCGAAGCCTCTCAGCAGTGAAATTCCATACCGATCAGCAGTTGGCAGTTTGCTCTATTTGGCGATGGGGACTCGACCAGATATTGCTTACGCAGTGAGTTTGGTGTCTCGTAAGTTGGACAATCCCACAGAGACTGATTGAGAAATCGTGCAGACAACATTAAGATACCTTTACAATACCATTGGACACGGCATTGTGTACAATAATGAAGATGACAGAAACCTGATGTTATTTAGTAATGCAGATAACAACAGCTGTGCAGAAACACGCAGGTCTCGCACAGGTGTAGTTTCTTTCTATGGTGGAGGTGCAATTACGTGGCGAAGCAAGCTACAGGAGGCCATATCCAATTCAACGACAGAGGCAGAGTTCATGGCAGCAGCTGATGGCACAAAAGACCTGATATGGTTGAAGCGCTTGTTTAACGAGATAGCCAACAGTCTCATTACCAATCCTGCAGATTGATAATCGGAATGCCATCAAATACATCAAAAATCCGATGTTCCACGCACGCACAAAGCATATCGACCAAAGATACAAGTTGTCCAAGATGAGTTCTCAAAGGGACACTTTGATTTAGGCTATGTCAGAAGTGATGAGCAGCGAGCAGACATTCTGACAAAGGCGCTTCCAGCACCTCAGTTTCATTCTCAAAAGAAGTTGCTCAGTGTGAAAGCAGTCAATATGTATAAGTGACAGTTTAACCCATATTAACAATGACTATTTTCATGCTCGAAGGAGGCTGTTGAGAATCGAGCCTTCAATTAATATTACGTGCTATTGAGTGGCATCTCTTATTTTGTGTTATTATGTGTTATGCATCTGGCATCACCTTTTTTGTATTCCATTGTAATTTTATGTAAACAGTAAGACTACTGTGTTTCTCTTCCTACTTTTTATTCATTAAAGTCCTAAATTCAATTAGCCATCGCTTTATTTCGTTAATATTACAACAGTAACTACTGGGGCCCAGTACCTTGAATAATTTTAAACATAAAAAATAGTAGTTAATTGGATGCAGCTAGAGTGAATTACTTAAGGGTAACTAAAAATTATTTACCATCTACTATTCACATGCACACAATTTTGTCGGTTAAAAGAGAAGGTAAACGAAGATCTGAGCTCAAGTAAAAGTCCTTGTACTGCTGTCTACTGATTAGTCATTCATAAATCACCTGGCTGGAAAGAGCAGAATACTTTTCCTCATTATAATTCTTGAAAGTGGTTAGTATAGTTTCAGCATACTTGGCATAAATATATTTGGCCACTGGACAATTGCTGAATGACTAAGGCCCTGAATTTCGGGGAACAGATGTATTACACGCACCTCCCTTGGCGACAATTTGGCGACAAAATTTTTTTGACGCCAAATACTCGTCAAAAAAAATTTTGTCGCCAACTTGTCGCCAAAACAGGCCTACGCGGACATTTTAAACTTAAAATAACAAATATACACAAAATATCAATAACAACTCAAATATAAAAATAAATTCAAAACAAACTTACCAATGGCAATAATAAACTTTCAAAAACATGTCACAAAACCACAACAGCTACTTTAAAACATACACGAATATATCTAAAAACGGCTGTATTAAAATTCAAAACCTAAACAGAAATGCTCAACCGCTACTTTAAAACACGCAAAAATATATAAAAACAGCTGTATTAAACTTCAAAACCTCAGCAGAAATACTCAACCACTTATTTAAAACATACGCAAATATATCTAAAAACAGCTATATTAAAATTCAAAACCTAAACAGAAATGCTCAACCGCTACTTTAAAACATACGCAAATATATCAAAAAACGAAGACATTAAACTTCCAAAAACATTACACATATCCGCAACATCTATTTAAAACATACGCAGATATATAAAAAAAACGAAGACATTAAAATTCCAAAAACATTACAGAAATCCTAAACCGCTACTATGAAACGCCAACAAAAATATCGAACACCGGTATATTAAACTTCCAAAAACATTACACAATACCACAACACCTATTCAGGGTTGCAACAATAAACAAACATCACGCCAAATCGCATGGCTGCCAGACCAAATAAAAAAATCACCAAACATAAAAATAATCGCCAAATTGAAAAAGGTGCGTGAAACACATCTGTACCAATTTGGGTACCAAAGTCCCACTATTGGTATGGATGTTGGTAGCCGTTCCGAATTGGCTCCAAGCTGTAGGTTCTGGTCACACTAGTCCTCATGTAGCAAAAAATGAGAACATTTCAACCAACCAACCATATTTGATTATGTACAGCTAAACACTTAACATTAGCCCTTGTGTGAGTTTGGTATCAGTAGTTCGTCACAATGGACACCATTATTTTGAATATGGTTGCTGAACTACTTTTCAAGAGAAACTAGATGGTTTTTGTGCTAAATGGAGAGCAGTTAATTTTAGTTGAATTTATAGAGTAATATATTTGTAAGGTTGGAGGGTGGGGGGCATTTCAGCCCTTTGTTTGGGGAGGCAAGACTAGTATGTGATGAAGCCCACAGAGGGAATTAAATGTTTGTGGGTGAGTGAGGGGAAGGTGATCGAAAGAAAAAATGAGATATCTTTAAAAAAATAAAAAGGAAATGGTCGAAAATTTGAATTCCTTGTCTTATATCAAACAGATAAAATGGTTTAAACCGGCAGTAAGTTTTGGTAGATATAATCTTGAGTCGGTTCGTTTTACCTTTTTAAATCTATTTAAATTTTTTTGCGGTTGTTATGTTGCTACTATTGCTTCCAGTGTTTAACGCTAATATTTTCAAGAATGCTTCAACTTTCAGGGGTTAAAAACGAATTCGATAAACAAACTCTCTCGGACCTTTTTTTTTTTTTTTGAGACCAAGCGAAAAGAAAAGCTCAATAATTGAATTAGCATTCTCATGCTCCAATAGTTTACGCCCAGTCAAACAGACTGGAAAAACAAGCGGTCATATAGGCGCAGTGGTATAATACAACATCGTAACTCGCAGTTATGGAAGGGTGAAAATATGATCTCGTTGTTTGTACTCGTATGGCGGTAAAAAGTTACGGACGAGATCCTGAATGCCTCCACCTCCTGGCTATGGATTTCCGCATCTCCGGGAACAAGGCTGAGATCAGATCAGGGAGTTATGTTGGTTAACCTAAATGGTGCTCCCATGATAAAGAAGCTAGCAAATTCGCGGTGTGGATGTACGAATGTCGCAACTAGACGAAATGCCTGTCGCGTTAGCAACAACTTTTCAAGAAACGATAAAAGACAAAATAACCTAAACTACGTATTAAATTTTAATAAAAATTTGCTTCTGAACCAAAAACTTCTATCGGAATATCTGCATAAATAAAAATAAGGAATTTATACCAGTGACTTTTCTTAACGTTTATGTTTTTGAAATAATATCCAGGAGGATTTGCATTATACCTATACAAATATATACTGAAAAAAATATTGATTTTCTTTTAATAGCGCTACACCCAAAAAGAGAAAAAAAATCCTAATAGCTAAAAAGATGTTAAGCATATTCAAAAACAGACAGATAAGATATATTGACAAGTAGGAAGACACAGAGCATTTTTCTAATAGATAATACAGTCGAACCCCGTTATAACGAACTTCAAGGGACGAAAGGTTTTGTTCGCTTTATCCGGTGGTTCGCTGTATCCGAACCGTTAAGAAAATGTATAACTCATTAGTTGCAATGTGTATTCAATAATGACGTATTAAAAAATGATACAATCTATTAAAAATTATCATTAATGAATTAAATGGATTACATTAAACTGACACAATACTAATTAAATTACGTACAATAGGATACACGTACATAGGAGCTAGTGATATCTTCTACGATTATTGGTACATGTTGGCGCAATAGATACCTCAACTGATTTGAGTCGTACGAAAAAGGAAAAATTAGGAATATTAAAAGCATTCATCACTTTTTAGGCCTTCGGATGCTTTCCCTTTTCAAACGTCAATAAAAAAAACCAAGCAAAACTAACCCTTGAAGATGTAAAAAAATATTACGTAAGTTCCTTTATCTGTTATGTAAACTGCTGGCCATTAAAAGTGCAACACTATGAAGGACGGATGATACAAACGTCAAATTCGCATGAAATGAAGATGTGATATGCAAATGATTAGCAATTAAACGCAATCGATCAACGCAGGACGGAGAAACAGCATCTCAAACTCTGTATAAAAGCGAAGTTAAGCAACGGGTTTCTCATTCGGAATCGCATTTGATTGTTGGTTGGTTGTGAGAAGATAGTGTTATGCTTCGTATAAGAAGGAGAAACGGCTACCAGCACGTATCAGAATTCGGTAGCGGCAGGATCGTGGCCTACCGAAAGTGCAGTTTATCGTTCCGCGATATTGTTACTTGCATTGGTAGGAATCCAACGACTGCCATGCGAATATGGAATCGATGGGTTCAGGAGGGTCATACTGAACGCCATGCAGGATCTCAACGGCCTCCCGCCACTAACGCCCGAGAGGACAGACATGTAGTCAGTTCGGACTTGCAGGATCGTACTGCCACATCATGGACCTTGAGTCAGGAAATGATTTTGTTTGCAGCATAAGTATTCGCATGGACAGTGCGACGCCGTCTGGAGCAGCACGGTCTGCATGGCGACCTTTATTGCGTCTTCCCTTGACACTGCAGCATACAGACGCGCGGCGACAGTGGCGCGTTCAACGACAAAACTGGATACAGGAGTGACACCACGTCATCTTTTCAGACGTGTCCAGGTTCTGTGTGCATCATCATGATGGACGTATCCGTGTCTGGAGTCACTGAGGAGAACGCACGTGGCCTGCTTGCATTCGAAATCGTCATACGTTTTGTTATTTGCTTTCCTTCCTGGTGTTGCAATTTTAATGGCCAGCAGTGTATATTGAGATGACACTTTTGTCTTTTTTATTCATATTATTTGTGTTCTGACGCTCGCATCGTATAGTGTTTGACGTTACGAGCTTCCTTAAGGTAGGCTCGTGCTCGAATCCCTCATAAAACATGGTCGTACCCGTACTCTACCCTCAGGGAGCATTGTTGGTTCCCCTAATATGTGGTGATTGTAGAAGTTATTTTCTTGGCTACCTAAACAATCAAGCAATACCGGTTAATGCTTAGTAATTTTTTTTAAAATTTATGAATAAATTGTAAGCGACATCCTCCACGTAATTAGGTAACGGATATCGTCCAATCATCCAAATTTGCCTCCCTCATCGTAAGCAAAAAATTCATTCCCATCTGGCAAATAATAAACAGCCCATTAAAAACTGTAACACAGTACGCAGGCTCTTCCTAATTTTCCGCGATGATATCAACAGGTAAGAATATTACTCACTGAAGGAGCACGTTCAGTAACAAATTCGTAGACGCAGACAGGAGAGTCGACTCGAGTGTATGGATCAACTTCAAGCCCTTAGATAATTCTCTATGGAAGTTTTAATATATATATATATATATATATATATACAGTAGACGCTCTTTAATTCGAACTCGGTTAATTCGAACTTTCGGTGAATTCGAACAAATCCAAAGGCCCCAAAAAACTTGTATTGGAGTTAATGTTAAAAATATATCATTAATTCGAACTAAATTTTTATCAATTCGGTTAATTCGAACTAAAAATTTGACAAAAAAAATTTCTTTTTCCTCAATTAACGGAGAAAATACACGCTGTATTTATTATTTTATGGGAACGGGCGGCTGTCAAGCTCACGTTAGCGAAACTTGTGCATGTTGGCAAACCGCCTGGGCGGACAAGTTGACTGCGTGTGAAGGGGTTCGGGCGATTGCCCACTATTTGTTATGTGGCTACACTCCTTAACAGCCGCCCGTTCAACTAGTTGAATTAACTAACCGTCTCGTCTAAGAGCCCCCCCCCCCCCCCCAAAGAGCTGGTCATTTGGGCGTGCGGCGGATGCTATGCACTGGGACCCCGCGATTGAGGGAGCCCAACATGATCAAGAACTAAAATAATGTACTCTTGCACATGAACCGATTTTGAATGAAAGGGATGTAAAATAACGCACGAGACATATTGCAATACATACTAAATAATAATTATGAGTAATTTCTAAATGTATTAACTGTGCTAAAACTTTTCTTTAAGTTGCCAGTTACTAAAGCAAATGCTGAGTGCTCTTTCAGCAAATTAAAATTAATAGAGCATTATCTTCGGTCAAGCATGTGTGCAGAACGCTTAAATGCACTTGCTATATTAAGCATCAAAAAAGAAATTGCAAAAAATTGTAATTTTTGCGAAGTAATTAATGTATTAGCAAAAACAAAATCACGCATCAAATAAACATGCATTAGTAATATATGTTCGTGTTTGTAATTTTTTTACTTTACAAAAAATTTTAAGGCTCCAAATGGTTTCTTGCACCCAGGCCCCTTTATAGAGAAGGCCGGTACTGCCACCCCTTCCCTCCTAACTGCCATTATTCAAAATACTTCACCTATCGAAATCATTGATGCTATTAAATATCTTTCTAGTAAAAAATCTTTTGCTTTAGATACAATTAGTCGTACTGCTATTAAGCACTGCCCGCCTATGATAATCTATCACACAGTTGTTATTAATTATATTATTAAATCCAACTATTATCCAACTACAATTACTGGTAATCTGTAATAGTGTCCCATCCCTAAACCTGGAGCTAATCTAACTCTAGCTGAGAGCAACCACTCAATGAGCTTATTGGCAAATCAATCAGCTTTCAGTAAGGCTGTTGAGAGAATAATTCTTGATAGAATTAATGGCTTTTTAAATGACATAGTCTTCCCTGATCAGTTTGTTTACTAAACCCAAACAGCATGAATACACTAGTTGCTTCGGGTTGTGGTAGTCACCTCATGCGGTCTGCAAGCTCGTGAGCAGTGACTAGAGCACTGATTTTAGGCAGTGAGACGACCTTTTCTGAAACCACTCATGCTGGCCTTATATATAAATTTATCAAGCTGAACATGCATGATGCTTCCATACACAGTGCAGTTACAATCGTAGATTCATCATCTGCATACATAACGTATTCTCCACCTGTAAAACCATCATAGCTTGTGAGTGGTAAGTTTCCATTCTCGGGCCCATCACATTTAACTAATACATTAATGATGTTCTCCCCACTGCCAACTCATCCCTCGCCCTGTACGCGGACGACACAATCTTTCTAGCCACTGCCCACCATTTTTACGCCGGGTGATGACATTCGGTCTAGAGCAGAGATTCCCAGCGGGATCCAGGTGGACACCTTATGGTCGATGGAAGTTTGAAAAGGGTCTAGAGCAGGGTGTCCAACACGCGGCCCGCATGTGGCCCAAAGCAAGCATTAGTGTGGCCCAGAGAGAGACCTCAAAGCGAAAAAAAATCAATAGCCCACCTCAGCGATGATGGCAAGCCATTACAGATCCCGCTTTGTTCATTCAACAAATCGACAGTACATCATTTGAAATATCTCTAATTCTATACAAAATTCCGTATGCAATGTCTGCATATTAATTTCATTACAAAAATTAAATGTGAAGTTTTTAGAGAATTAATATTTCATATTTGTAATGATATTAAAATTAGTATGCACAAGAGTGAAGCACACTAAGAGTCAAATTAGAACCAAAATATGGGATGAACATCTTGAGAACTCCCTGAGAATTGCAACCACTTAACTGACCCAGATATTGATGCATTAGTTTCTCAAATTTAATGCCAAATATCATAATTAATTTTATGACTCCTATAGTTATCTTTAACAAAATTTATAATGACATAAATATGATAACTATATATTATACATTTTTTACTCATCAGCTATTTTTAATGTTAGGTATATTTTTGTGTGGCCCTAAACAATTCGTCTTCTTTCACTGTGGCCCAAGGAAGCTAAAAGGTTGGACACCCCTGGTCTAGAGTATTCCAGGGGTCTATTGGGTGTCGATGATAAATTTTTCTGTTTTAAAATTTAATTTAATTTTTTAGGAATGTAATTATTAGATAATAATATCCGTTTTAATATATATATATATAAATATATATTTATATTCGTTATGTTAGTTATTGTGACTATACAATGATAAGAAATTTCAGACCAAACATTAAAAAAATTTATATCAATGCATCAAGAAGAACCACCACATTAATTGAAATCGAACTTTTGTGCAATTACAATCTGTGTTTCTGAAATCTTGTTTATATTTGTAAAATTAAAATAGTACAAAAATAATAAAACATAAACCTAATGAACCACTTTTTCTAATTTTTGTTCATATTTTTAGTCAAATTGTTATCTTTAAGTGTTTTATGTGCAATTATTAGTATTATAATTATGTTGTATGCTGTACATTATAGAAAAAAATGTGAGGGGATCGATGAAGAAAATCATTCTTTTAAAAGAGGACGATGTAGGAAAAAGGTTGGGAACCCTTGGTCTAGAGCCTGTGGATTCAAGTTCCACTGTTGGCACGAAAGTTAGTAACCGTTCGGGATGGGCTTTAAACTGTAGCTTCCAACTATTCCAACTAATCCCGCACCCGGGGTTATTTGGCATACCCCTAGGGATAAGTTGGCTTAACATGATATGGATATGGATACTGAAACAAAACATAGCAATTTTCGAGAAAAAACATTTTATTTTATCAAAACGTGGGGTAACATGGCTTTTTCTTAATCGCTCTTTCAACCGCGATTCTATTTTTGGTAGGAGTGTCTGTTAAAATAGCAGAAAACCTCCTTTTCGGCTACGGTTGGATTGCTGTCGCGGCCCGGCTTTGGGGAAAGGGCGAATTTCGTCTGGGGTGATGTGTCGGGAAGATGATGGAGTGGCCACCAATGCCGGTGTACCTGGAAGGTCATTTGTCGTTAGAGCGGGTTCTTTGAGTTCCCTTAGCTCTGATTCATCGGCATTTTGTGTATCCTCTGGAGCAGGGCGATCGGTGACGGAAGATGGCAAAAAGAGTCCTCAAATATGTCTGGGTTGAATGGACAGATCCCACTCACTTGAAATCCAGATGTAATGTTGGACGGAATCACAGCTAATTAAAAGGCTGTTTTCACAATTGCTGGGATATCGTATATGGTTAAAGTTTTGCCTGGATGACTGGTCATCCAAGCGTCACAAGCCGTGTTGACGTATTTTTTAAGGGGTCCAAATATAGTTCTGTCTAATGGTTTCAATTTAGGGCTGCAGTGTGGAGGAAACGATAGGACAGTAACCCCATTCCCTTTGAACAAATCGAGGGCCTCGATGGACAAATGCGAGTCATGGTTATCGAGGAGAAGCAGCACAGGTCGCGCTTGTGAACATCTGGTAAAGTGGATAAAATGTTAGGCAAACTTAAAAAATTGCGTTCGACCATCCAACCTGTCTTGTTGGCATCCCCACTGGAGCCCTCTGGTCCGGATCGCACGAAATGTTCATTGAACTTGGCTCGTGAAAAAATGAAAAATGGAGGAATAGCACTTCCTCCGGCCGAGACGCAAATAGCCAAAGTAACAAGGGTACCACCTCTTTCAGCAGAGGTGATCTGTCCAATTTGCTTAAACCCTTTCCGTGCTATTACCTTGTCTGGCTTTTGAACGGTTGTAATCCCAGTCTCGTCCATATTGTAGATGTCCTGTGGCTCGAATCCATGCCTGTTCAGTACTGTTTGGAGTAAAGTGAAAAAGTTTCCGACGTTAGTCGTTCAAACTGATGGCTTGAGCTAGGCTAGTGGCCTCAGATGTTCGAATAGATAAGGATTTGTTTCTGTTCATAAAATAAGAAAGCCAATCAGGTCCAGCCATCATGTTGGGCCAAGCTTTTGACTTCAACATTGTGAGCTTGAACGGCCTCGGTCACCCTCTCCCTTGGTCGATTTGCTCGGTCTGTTTCTCTCTTGTATATAGATATGCCAATTGACCCCATACCTAACTATGCCAACTAGCCCCACAGGGAAATCCAAAACAAGATGGATACCACACAATCCCAAACATCAGAAACAAAAGATTATGATACATGCATGTAACCACAGTTAACCACTCTTTCGAAAACTGTCATCAGCAGCACCTCAATTTGATCGACAGCAGTGTTTCCCAACCTTTTTGTGCCATGCCCCACGTAAGCCTTTCTAAAATTCTTATGCCCCCCTAAATAACATATACCTAATTTTTTATAGTAAAAAATTGAATTGTTCATTTAAGAAACTTAAATGATAGGTTTTACACTGAAGTGCCACAGAATTAGGGATAGCAAAGCATATGCAAATTGTGTAGCGCTGCGCCTCATGTATGCGCAAGTGAGGGCGCTGTGGTAACTGCATATATAGCGCGTACTGTGGTTGTTCTGAATTAGTTGTTGAAATTGCCAGTATGGGTAAACTGCCTGATTTAGACGCCTTCGATCGTGGGCAAATCGTAGGTGCGCGACGCTTGGGCCATTCAATTTCCGAAATCGTCAGACAGCTAGGATTTTCAAGGTCGACAGTGTCAAGAGTATACCAAGAATACATGGATGGTGTAAAAAAACTAGCGATCGGGCAAACTGCAAAGGACAATTAGCCTTGACAATGCGTAGTGAGAGACGGCTCAGGCGTATTGTACGTAGCCAGCGAAGCCAAACATTAGCTCAAATTATCACCCAGTTTAATGAAGGTGCCAGTCGTACAGTCAGTAAACGGAATGTGCAACTCTCGCTTCACCGTATGGGTTTCGGGATCCGTCGACCTACGAGAGTACCATTGTTCTATACTCGCCATCGGGCTGCACGTCTTGCCTGGGCAAGAGAGCACACAGACTGGAGTGTAGAGGACTGGAAACGAGTAGCATGGAGTGATGAGTCTCGATTCCGACTACTTAACGCCGACGGAAGGCTGAGAATATGGCGTCAGGCTCATGAAGCCATGGATCCTGCATGCCTGGCTGGAACTGTACAAGGGCATGATGGCTCAATCATGGTCTGGGGTGTTTTTTCGTGGCACAGTTTGGGATCTTTGGTGCGTGTACCAACCTCCCTCAATGCAATTCGGTACGTAGAGTTGCTGGGTGATCACCTCCATCCGTTTATGCTGTTCTGTTATCCGCACGGTAATGGAGTTTTCCAGCAAGACAACTGTACCTCTCACAAGTCCCGGTTGGCTACTGGCTGGTTGGATGAGCATTCCTCTGACTTCTCTGTCATGAATTGGCCACCTAGAAGCCCAGACTTAAATCCTGTTGAGCATATTTGGGATGTTTTGGAACAAGGCGTGAAAGGCCATCACACAGCACCAAAGAACCTTACTGAATTATGGACAGCTTAAGCCAATATTTGGCAGCCATTCCCGTGGAACGTTTCCAGAAACTTGTTGAGTCTATGCCTCGTCGTGTGGCAGCCGTTATCAAGGCCAGAGGAGGCCCAACTCGTTACTAGGTAGGTATCCCTAATTCAGTGGCACTTCAGTGTAGGAAGAAATCACTAGGAAATTGTTAACGAAACACAGTAACTAAATTTTCAAAACATATAATGAAAAACTGAAATTCAAACTCGAAATAATTTTAATAAAGATTTTTCTATATTAATTTATCATTTTAATTTAGTTAGATCCTTGCGCTTGATGCTTGCTACACAGAGATTTTATGTTAGGTTACAATTTGGTTAGCTTCAGTCTCAAGTCTTCCCGTTGTGTTATATCCAGCCGATTTCTTTTTTTTACCAGGAAATCATTTACAGCACTAAATCCACATTCAACTAAATATGAAGATGGAAACGGTAACAATAGTTTACTCGCACATTTGGTTGAATTTGGGTATTTGATTTCTGTTTCCTCACAAAGCCATGCCATCGCTCCTTTTATATTAAATAAAGTTTTTAACTGACTCATCATTTTGCATTTCTGCGAGTTCTTCTTGATACTGCATATTTGATATATCAGACAAATCCACTAACATTGGCTGCATCATCCATGTTTGAAAATGAATTTGTTTTAAATCAGAAAATCTTTCTTTTAAATCATCCGATAGAATTTTCAGATGATCGACAATAACAAGTATAGCGGTATCAGTTACTTCACATTTTTGGAGCCAATGAAACTGTTCAAAGTTTTTGTTGTTAATCTATTTCTGACATAACTCAATAAGGGTAATGAAACCAAATATCTTCGCTTTTGCATCGACAAGAGTTTTATTTGTTCCTTGGAGTTTCTTATTTAATATATTTAGTTTTTTCAAAGATATCGGCTAAATCACTCACACATGTTTTACCATCGACTGTTAACAGATACTTCATTTCAGGTTTAACAATTAAAAAATCACTAAGTGTATCAAACAGTTCCATAAATCTTTTCAAGCAGTTCCCTTTAGAGAGCCATCTCACTTCAGAGTGAAGTAAAAGTCTCACATGGTCTGCATTTTGTTCTTCACAAAATAGCTTGAAGAGACGCTCACATTTGGCATTAGCTTTAATAGCATTGATACACTTTATTACTGAATGTAGTACTTCATTAAGAACAGGCGACATGTTTTTAGCTACCAAGTTTTCCCTATGAATAACACAATGCACAAGAATCATTTCTGGATTCTCATCTTTCATCAATTTTAAGCAGCCATTTTTCTTGCCCATCATATTAGGAGCACCATCTGCAGCAAAATATGTTATATTTTTCATTGGTATATTATTGACATCTAAGTAGTTTTTTAGCTTAATATATATATCTTTGAAGGTAGTGGTGCTTTCTAATCTTTTACAGAACAACATTTTTTCAGCAAAATGCCCTTTATCAATATATCTTACGTAAGTTATCAATACTGCCTCACTGTCTCTCAAAGTAGATTCAGCTATTTGCACTGAGAATTTTCACAACAAGCCTCAAGAATACGATTATGAGTTGAAGTATGAGCAGTAAATAGTGACTTTAATGTTGTTCTCTTATCAAAATTTTTCTTTAAAGTTTGAATGTAATTCAAATCTGAATTAATATGAGCACTATGTTTCGCCTTCAAATGCGCCTCAAGACGACCTCGTTTCATTGATTCATTGGTCCAGCATTGCTGGCATAAAAGACAAAAAGGAAATCGCTCATCATGGACAGCGGGTATGAACCCAAATTTTAAATATTCCTCCGAATATTGACGATTTTTTTTTTTTTTTTGCTTGCACCACTCATTTTACTATGGGCTGAAAGAAATAAGTATAAGATATATTAAAAACTAACACTTAAGTATGTGTTAAAATTAATTTAATGCGACAGAGTAAACGTATACTGAAAAATGCATATTTATTTAAATGTATATAACACATTTACCACACCGCTACCGCAAAATAACATATTTCTTCCATTTGACAAATTTTTCTGGAAAATTATGCTTCTAAAATTAAAATAAATAAAAATCAAATCAAATACTTATCAATTATATCTATACAATGTATATAAATTTTAAAACAACGAGACTTTTTCAACAGTTTTTACGGACGCTTATTTCAAATTAACACCAACTGAATGCTGCGTAACACTACAGAAGTTGCGACGGGCCATTCAGATGCGAACAACTGCGTTGTTTAATGAGATTTTAAATCGTCCGGGGTTCTCAGTGGAGTCTGCCGTCTGCCGTCTGCCGCAGGGAGGTTAACTTGACGACGCCAAAACCCCTGAAGATATTTTGGTCTCGTCAAACGAATTTATAATATTTATTGGCCGCAATTATTTAAGAATTTGCTTTTTTCGTTCAATTTTGGCACTAAAATCTAGCATTGCATTTAAATGGTCCGGAGAAAAAGTGTTAAACTCGTGTCGAGTCCATTTTCGAATTGCCCCTCTTAACAATCAAATTGCCCCCCTGTGGGGCGTGGGCCCCACGTTGGGAAACACCGATCTACAGGATCACCAGATCAAAAAAAGTTACGATGAAAAAATTTACTCACCAGTCAGAAAAACGATAAAACAGGGGTCCTTCCTTTGTAATGCTTTCAAGCAGACTCAAATTTCGGTGGATGGTGCACCTTTACATGCACTCCCTACTAGCAAGATGACAGCGCTCTAGCTCCACGGTGGCAGGAAATAAAAGGAGTGTGCCAACTAGCCCCTTATGCCAACTAATTCCGGTCTCCCCTATATAATATTTATTTTAAGTGGGCCTTTCTGATTATTTTTTGTTTATCACCAACAAAATATTGCGGCACATTCTACCTTTTCAAAGCACAGTTACGAACAGATAAATCGGTAAAATATTTTGGTGTTGCTCTCTAGGTGATAACTTGGCGCCCTTATAATTTATCCATTTAAAAAGAAAATGATAAGAAAAACTATATCCATCAGACCCCGGTATTTCGGTCCTAATCTTACTGCCACTTAATTCTCCTGTATAAGTCTGTCATTCTACCGAACGCTCTCTACGTTGCACCTGTCAGGATTTGCGCTGCTGGCAACAGTTTTGATCAGATTGAGGCACTCCATAATTACACCCGGAGGCGAGCTCGTAGGTTTCATAGCTGCCTCTCAAACAAAATTATTAAAAGCGACTTCAACATGAGTAAAAAGCTACTCAGGAGCTTTCAAAAAATTGTTTATGAAAACATTTAACAGGAAGCCCAATAGTTGAGTTTCCTTAATACAGTGGGAGTCCCGATAATCCGAACTTCGGTAATCCGAAAGTCCGCTTAATCCGAAACCAAAAGTCAAAAAGAACTAAGGTTACAATAAAACCACAGTGATACTAAGTAATATAAAGTATATTTCTGAAAATTACAAGAAAATTGAAAGTTAGACAACAGTAATATAATAAAGTAGGACACAGTAGAATAAACAACACGTGTTTATGCTAATACTAAACTGACACTAACAGTAACGACGCACTTCTCCAATTGTCGAGCACTGTGACGTATTTTTAGAACAACTTACACTCTACTGTACTAGGCAGCGTTCCGCTCTCTTATCACCATTAGCCCAGTCAAAATAGGTTTTATGGCTAAAATAAATATGAAAGTTTTGAAAATTGGTGGAGATGTTTGTTTAAGCATGCTAATGAACATACTAAAAGTCCCCACCGATCAGACTTGAGCTTTCGCCGCCATCTTGGAAAATGTGTACACTTTTTTGGTTTTATGGAAATAACTTTAAAAATATTGATTGTATAAAAAATAATTAAATACAAAAATTAAAGAGCATTAAATTATGAACAAAAATAATTCATAACATTTTTTTATATGTCTAACAGGAACAAACATAATTGACTTTGAAAAGAGCGCACTATCACACCTGGGACGCGCAAGCGCAGTTCGCCATCGCGGTGGGGGGAAATACCCGCGCATGTGCATACCATAATTAGCCAAATTAGTTTTACACTAAATGAGAAGGTTTTTTGTATTTTTCAAATAACTAGGGAAATATTAACTTTACGTAAAAAAAGTTTATTTCAAAAGTTAAAAAACATTAAATTATGTACAAAAACGATTTTATACATTTTTGTCGTAAACCTAACAGGAACGAAGATATTAACTATAAAATGCGCGTTGATAATGGAGGTAGCTTTAAAGTCTCGTTGCAGGCGCTCTTTTTCGAATATCTAACCTGTCCCACATTTCGGCATTCTTTAAACACAAGAAAATAGACTTTAATGTTTTGGGCTATGTAGATAATTAATCATTATTAATTTTATACATGAATGTAGTAAACTTGGGGGTATTCACTATCAGATTTCCATTGCGAATAATTGTTCAAGCTTACCTACTTCAGGATTTACGTGCTTTTTTCGGTACGGGATTCTCCCCTTCGTCAGGCATGTATAGATCGTCTATGGATTCGCTAGCATCGGCCCATTCATCAACTTCTTTCATTCGATCGTCATCATCAACAGGGCTGATGCCATTCTGACATACCCCATTGCAATTATTGCAGGCCGTTGTGCAGTTGATGCCTGCTTTCCGACATCCGCATCTTACTCCATTGTCAGTCTTACAGTTGCAAAACACCATGTTTAAAACTGAATCGGGAGCTACTGCATCCATAGTTGTGATGGGCACAAGAATTTTCTCTTGACGCTTCCAGCCCCACAGGCAGTTGGGCCTTTCTTTTTCAGGTGCTCCAAAGTCTTCCTCATTTTAATTTCGATGGCTCGTATTTGAGTGTGTGCGTTTAAGGTTTCTTGCGATGGTGGTTCAGTAGCAAAATCTCGAAACAACTCACGGAGATTTTTACATTCCAAATCCGATATGTCCATGCCGTCAAAAATTATTTTTGATAAAGCTGTTTGGGTCAATAAAAGAGCTCGGACTGCCCTAGCGTATGCATGGCCAGGCAACATTTTTTCTACTGACGTAGGTGCATAAATCAAAGTTAGTATTTCTTTCATCCCACTTCCGGCCATTATGTACCCAATGCAGCCTAAGAATGACATTAAAAGATGGAATCCACCAAGCCTCACAATGCAATTTGATAATAATGGATTGGATGTTGCTGCGACTATCTCTCGAGCTTTAATATTCAGTGGTTGGTCAAACGTGAGTATGCAAGACTTTTGGTGCATTTTAACACGCTGCTGGGCAGCATATTTCAGCACAGTGAAAATGGTGTCATACTTGTTTGGTGGTAAATTAACAAAAGGAAGGGGTATTACTTTAGTCTTTTCACAAGGCTAGTTTCTGGTTATACAATGGAAAAATTCTTTCCATTCGGGTATCTGTGGAAGACCTAACCACTTAGCACACATCCAGGAGATATCAGATGGTTTAGGCAGTGGTAAATCTTCCCTAAAGGATTTAAGACATTCAAATCTTCGATAGTAATTGTTTGTAACCCAGGCCCTCGAAAACCTTCAAACGTTTCTAGAGGAATGATTCTCATTTTGCCTACGGTCGATGCGGATGTAAGTTCGGTTAATTTTTTTATCTTCGTCCCGGGTTCCACTGCTGACGCTGGAGTAAAATAAGCAATGCCCCCCATGCTATGAAACGTATTCAGGCCATCGATTGTCGACACATTGAAATCTGCATTGTCAAATACGAATTGGCAGAATGATCCCTTGCGCATTTGGGGTTGCGGACGATTTATGGCTGACATCTCAAGTGTTTGGGCTTCATAGTAAGAAGAACAAAATCCCAAATTCGAGATCATTGTTATTAAATTCTTGGAACAGAACTTTTTGTACAAAAATAAATCAAGACCATTGAGCAGAGGAGACATAGATGATCGTGGCCTTAGTGCTGATATAATGACGTGAGCTATTGAAGTTACTTTTTTTCCGCCTTAGCAGTCTTTTTTTTAATAATCAAGTGCTCCAAAAAAGATTTTAGGCTTTCTGGAATTCCCTTGTTCACATCTCTGAAAAAATTATCACTTGGAGGGTAGCAATGAGTGTCATAAACTAGTGTCTGGATATCTTCTTTTATTATGGCTGCAGCAGTTTGTACTATTCGTAGACGCTCCTCACGATCATTTCGTATCGTTTTGTTGTACCAAGAGTCTGATAAGACTTTCGTTCCAGTATTACGTAAACATATGACAGTAACTTTTTTGGAGTTTGAAGCAAAAATAATGCCATCCCCGTATTTTTGTTTCAACTTATTTCTCAAAGTGATGTCGTCTGGAACTAGCCCTGTAATTCGAGATTTGAGTTCAGGTAGTGAGAATTGACAGTCGTCATTATTATCAAGGAAGAAGGATATTTCGTCTACAGCTGCTGAGGCGTAATCCGACTCAGGCCGCCCTCTCTTTCTGATTGGTGCAGTGTGTAGAAAAAAAGTCATGAAGTAATCTTGGTGATAAATCGCATCAGCTGCAACTAAATCAGCAACGTTTATTATACGACATTGAACTTCCTCTCCCCACTAGTCATGTCTATTCTCTGTAGCTTCAAGAACTTTGTGTTTCATTTCGAGACTCCTAACTTCATATATAGTTCTTCGTCTGTCAGTTGGTTTTTTCTTTTGTCTTGCTTTGAATTCTTCGTCTATCACTGCCGTACAAAAGAAACATTTTGTTCGAAAATCGAACTGAGGTAAAAAAGATCGTAAACTTACCGCGCGCTCTTCACTTTGGGATGTTGACGCGATTTCTGCATTTCTTTTTAAATCAACTTTTATATTTCCTGGTCTGGTGTAATTTCTCCGACACAACGAATGAACTGAAACAGATTTTAAATGTTCCAATTGTTCATGCTTATTGTCTTTTCTTTGGACACTAGCACTCTTTAAAGCGTCGATCCCCTTTTCTCCTACATTCACGAAATCATCATTTGGCATTAATTTTATACTTATAAAACATAGTTCCGTATCAGCCATTGTTCACAGACGCACACAGAACGGTGACTAACTATTAACTGGCTAGGAAGATACTAGGGTAAGACCGATTTGGCGCCTTACGGTATGCACATGCACATGTCTTCCAGCCATCGCGATGGGCACCCACGCATGCGCGTCCCTGGTGTAATAGTGAGCTCTTTCCAAAGTCAATTATCTTTGTTCGTGTTCGACTTAAAAATATAATATATGTTTTTTGTGCATTGTTTTTTGTAGAAGCTACCTCCATTATCAACACGCATTTTATAGTCAATATCTTCGTTCCTGTTAGGTTTACTACAAAAATGTATAAAATCGTTTTTGTACATAATTTAATGTTTTTTAATTTTTTAAATAAACTTTTTTTACTTAAAGTTAATATTTCCCTAGTTATTTTAAAAAATACAAAAAACCTTCCCATTTAGTGTAAAACTAATTTGGCTAATTATGGTATGCACATGCGCGGGTATCTCCCCCCACCGCGATGGCGAACCGCGCTTGCGCGTCTCAGGTGTGATAGTGCGCTCTTTTCAAAGTCAATTATCTTTGTTCCTGTTAGGCATATAAAAAATGTTATGAATGATTTTTGTTCATAATTTAATGCTCTTTAATTTTTGCATTTAATTATTTTTTATAAAATCAATATTTTTAAAGATATTTCCAAAAAACCAAAAAAGTGTACACATTTTCCAAGATGGCGGCGAAAGCTCAAGTCTGATCGGTGGGGACTTTTAGTATGTTCATTAGCATGCCTAAACAAACATCTCCACCAAATTTCAAAACTTTCATATTTTTTTTAGCCATTCGTCAAAATTGGGTCTATTTTGACTGGGGTACATAGGCGTAGCGTCGCCAACTTAACTTGAAATAAATTGGAACGTTATTAGAAGTTTAGTTAAAATCGGAAAACTGTAGAAAACTTTGAAGAAAATTTTGTTTTTTTCCGCTTTTTGAAACTGTGAAACTGAAGATCCTGATTATGTCTTTAGCCTTAACATAGTTTTTAACTATGATATGATCTATAACAAAAATTCGATGATACATTTTTTTCTCATTTTATTTGTTATATTTATTTTTCTCATTGTATAACTTTTGAATACTACTTAAACATCAATTCTATTGTTATTCAATTAAAAAAAATCATAATATTTCATATTTTAAGGACCGTCCGGCAGTCAATGCGCTGAGGAGGGCTCTAACTGAATTCAATACGTACCCTCCCTTTCCCCACCACCACCAAAAAAAAAAGAAAGTTAGAAACACGCTAGGCCTATGCTTATCACCCATTTCGTCCCAAAATTTGGTTATGTTTAGACAAACCTTATAAAATAAACAGTGTAATCGTAATCACACGTACTATGTAATATTTATGTAATCACACGTTATTATGTAATTTGAGTTTATTTTAAGAATGATTTCGCTTAATCCGAAAAGGGTCTGGTCCCAATCATTTCGGATTGTCGGGACTCCACTGTACGACTACACCGAAATTAATAATGGAGAGTTCTCGTGCTGCTCTTTTGGAGACTGCTGTTGATTAACTTTTCGCTCTTTTCATTTGGCCATTCGTGTTGTTTTGCTCTCTCTTCTGCTATAATTAATTTCTGATAGCCTTGCCTAGTTTTCCTTCTTCCGGCCGTAGGCCTCCCTTTTTAATCCATTACTGTTGGGTTTTATCCTTTCCGGTTTATCTCGCATTACTCGAATATGGCCTATACGAAAATTACAACGTTTTCCTAAAATTCCTATTCCATTTTCTGTTATAGAAAGATTCCGCTTAACAATGTCAATATCAATTACCATTTTATCGCACAGTTTTTCCAGAACATAAATTTAAGTAGAAATTATACAGTGATTAATGCATAATTCAGAAAAAAATAACCCAAGGAAGAGATTTCTTCTCCGCCAATAATACTTGTTGGAAGAACATTATCAAAACAAAGTTGGCTATTTTGTTTTAACATACTTCATTGTACTTATTTCTTTTCCCGTGTCACACAAAACATTGGTTTGTGTACGAAATGTTCTGTTCGAAATCCCACTGTTTAAAGAAAATAAGATAAAACTTTACCTTTCGGGAGTTTCTGGAGCGTGTGTATGTTTCGGTTAACCAGGAGAGTCTCTTTGTTCATACACATATTTATTTCTAACGCACGCATAATACACAAAATGAAACACACAACTAATCGGCAACGGTTCTTTCTCAGTCACCAGCCAGAAGAGAATTCAGTATGAAAACAGGAGTTCACAGTCTCTTCACTTCACTTCCGCTTGTGACAGTTTGCGTACAAAGTATTTCAATAACTTTTTCAACTTTTCTCGTATAATTGCGTAAACTAAGGTTCGTTTAGCTTCTCTTACAAGCAGTGGAGTATATATATATATATATATATATACACTGGTTATCAAAAATTAAGGAAAAGTCACAAAAATAGCGATTACTCAAAAAGTTACACGTAGAATGTAATGAAACTTATACACATTATACAACACATAGGTAGGTATAAAATAGCATAAAAAGAAATCGCCAGACAATTATGGTGTTATAGAAACTAGTATATGCATACAATGAACAAATCGGATGTGTCAGTTTGGTATCGGAAAAGTACCTTTAATATGGGGTATGATCCCCCCGAGAAGCAGCATCACATACAGCGATGTGTGATGCTGTCAATTATGCGGTCTATGAGTTCGGTAGGAAGTGAGAGCCATTTCTTTTGCAAAGCAGTTGAAAGCGTGGCTAGGGTCCTAGGAGGAGGATTGAGAACAGCTATACGTCATCCTAAAGCGTCACAAAATGCTCGATAGGATTCAGGTCCGGTGATAGAGCTGGCCACTCCATGCGCTGAATTGTTTCCTGCTCAAGATAAGCATCCACGGAGTTCAGTCGGAGTTGCAGTTCTATTCCTTCGTGCGCGACGAGCTACTCGCCTAGCTGACCACCCAGCTTCCATCATCCCGACGATTCTCCCCCTCTCAAACTGCGACAACTGCTTATATTGTCTTCGAACACGGCGTAATGGCATGTCTATCTCAGCTCTTCCTTTGTAAATGATTCAGCACACTCAAACAAGCTTTGGTTACCTGTTTTATACTCCACAGAGTACGATGTTCAACGCCCTCTACCGGCTATACGTAATGCGCAATCACGCTGCATTTCTAATCATTTGCATATCTCCCCGACATGTACCTTCATTGCAAGTTTCGTTACGATCCCGCAATTATTTCTTGGTGCGCTAATTTTTTTGTCCATGAGTATATTTCTTATATATATATATATATATATATATATATATATATATATATATATATATATATATGTGTGTGTGTGTGTGTGTGTGTGTGTGTGTAAGTAAGTAATGTTAACGGATCGAGACGAAGCGCAAAAGGCTTGTAACTTCATAGTACACTGGTGAAATAAATTAAGAGAATTTGCATAATTTATCGAATTTCATGAAAAGAGCTGAACTGAATGTAAAACCACTGCTTCTAGATAAAAATGTAAATATTGTACGTCAAATACGTAAGCGTACACGTGTGTGTAGGCGGAGCCAGTAGAGAAACAGGCTTTATAAGGTGTATATTCAAGAATTGACATTTATATTTTCTTAAGTGATTCTGCACCCAAGCCGGCTCGAGATTTTTCTCCCGCGGTGGGATACAGCACCTGTAGAAGGCGAGTTCCTCCGCAGCATATTAATAAAAGAAAAACGGCCAAGAACCAATGCATGAAAAAAATAATTCAGCCTCTAACATCCATGAAGGGCCAGGGCATTCCAGCGTTGAGGTGGTTGTATGCGCGTAACGCAAGGCGCTGAAAAGAACTCTTTTTCATCTTCCATTTCTGCGCGCAGGCGTGAGGGGTAAAAAAAAAGGGTTTTCCCTGCGCGGGTTTTTTCGGAGGGTTTTTTTGAAAAACGGATTCAATACTGTCGTGACTGCGGAGCCTTTTTCCGTTTACCCCTTCAGCGAAGATGTCCTGCGTACTCCCCGTCCGCTCCCAGAAAATTGAAGAATTCCCTGGTCATTGATGCAGCTATGGGGCCTGCCCTTTCTATTTTTGTTTTCTTTTCTTCCTTTCCTTCCATTTCCCGCTCTATTTTTTAGCCTACAGTTGACTGAGGTAATATTAAATTTAATTCTATTGTAGTTATTTTGAGCTCAAAGTTACATGGGTAGTTAGTATATATTCACCAGCCATCGTTTGTGGTGACATTCTTGTGTTGTAATAATTTGTGGTATAAGTTAAATTATGAGGCAGTGTTAGTTTGTAAAAGCTTGAATTATTTTGTTAATCAATAAATGTGTATTTTGCCTCGAGACATGTGTACTGTCGTTGTGAGTTGCTTTTACTATGGTCAGCATAGAACCAGCTGGTCCTATTGTTTCCATTTCAGGAAAATTGTGCTGCAATCTCATTTAAGTATTCTCTTTAATAATGAGAGTTCTTTACATCTAAATCTGATCTTCTCAGCTAATTTTAGAATCTTCAGATTTTAGTTGCTATTGTGGGATAAACACAATATATATATATATATATATATATATATATATATATATATATATATATATATATATATATATATATATATATATATATATATATATATATATATATATATATATATATACATATACACGAGGGTAGGCTGAAAAGTAATGCACACATGCTTGTAGAGCGCGAACAAAAAGAAATAGCGAAATCGGGCAAAAAGAACATTAAAGTACAATTCTTAAGCTTCAAAATCATATATTTATTTTTCAACATAGTCACCGTTAAGGCTAACACATTTCTCCCAACGTGTAACAAGTTTTCTCATTCCGTCACTGAAAAATTCTTCCGACTTTTCTCGAATCCACGACTTGACAGCTGCCTTCACCGCATCGTCCGAGGTGTAATGATTACCCTTTAGGTCTCTCTTGAGTAGAGAAAAAAAATAAAAATTGCAAGGCGCAAGATCGGGGGAATAAGGAGGGTGTGGAATCGGTTCAAACTTCAGGTTTCGCAGAGCCTCTCTAGTCCGACGCTGTTCTCGCCTGTGAGACGGCGTGGTACCCATCGAGCACAGATTTTACGGTATCCCAATCGTTCTATAATGAAGCAGACACATTTCTTGCATACTCCATTATGGTTTGCGATACGCTTTTGAGTGATTCGCCGGTCATTTTGAATTAAATCGTCGACGACTTTGCGATGTTCATCGTCTGTGGCAGTGATCGGACGTCCGTTGCGTGTTTCATCAACAATTATAGCTTTTCTAGGCTCGAAACCACGAAATTTTATTACCCATCGATTTACAGTACCCCTATCAACAGCATCGTCACCTTAAACAGCCTTTAAACGACGATGAATCTCAGTAGGACTCACTTTTTCAGCTGTTAAAAATTCGATAACAGCGCGCTGTATAACTCGCCGTTGACATAGCACTAGTGCTAGACCTTTCAGTCTACCAAAGTAAAAGCTACATTCGCTTAGAATTTTGAGGCTGTTTTGCAGAATAAAGCAGGTGGGTCACTTATTGTGCAAGAGAGGGGCTTTGTAAGAAGGCATAAAAGCACAGGAAAGAGTTTGTATGAGAATCCAGAATTTTGAAAGTAATATTTTAAGGAAGGCGGATTTCATATATAGCCATAAAAGTTATGCAGGGCAGTTTAATAGAAATAAGAATATACAAGCGGAAAGAGAGAATAACATTTTTACGTGAAGGAATAGGTGGTATAGAAGTGGTTCTCCCGTAAAGAAAAGGGGTTCGGAAGCCGCCGTCAGGTAAAGGGTAATAAAATCATATTTATGAAAACGGTGGGTTTAAAAGGAAGGTGTTGTAAACAAGTGTAGAAAAGGATTTTGTGGTATTGAGCTCACGCAACATTGAAAACAAATTGAAAAACATTATTATATGGCCAGAAGAAGTATTGTAAAGATTTTAGCTTTGGGAATAAAGTGTTAGATGTTTTGAGGGAAGATATTGTTAATTTCCGTCCAGATGTTTCAGGGTCAGATGGGCCCTGGTCAGGTGATACGGCGGGGGTAGAAATAAATGCATACAGCAGATAGATCCAATTGGAAATGAGAAAATATAATAAAGAAGAATTCTGGACCACTAGAGATCGGAGTTTGGAAAAAGGCGGTCTGATATTAGATTCAGAAGGAGAGGAAAATAGAAATGTGGTATAGAAAATTAAAAGTTATAAAAAGTTATGCAGGGCAGAAAAACGGAGAGAGACGATTTTTTTCGTAGCCGAGTTTTCCTTTCCAGTTTAAAAGATGGGAAACCACTGCACATCAGCCCAGCTGAAATGGGGTAAGTCCGTCTTTTAATTTAACGTTGAGTGATATGGAAAGGGACCCAAATAATTTTTATTTAATTTTTAGCTAATTTAATGAAAGTGTTTTGTTATTCATGGTTGTTAAAAGTGTTTTAATATGTATCTATAAAGTATATCAAATATTTATATGTAAATTTTAGTGAAAACTTATATACAAATAAATTCCATTAATTTAAGCTTAATTCTTTCTCATTATTTAAAATCCTAGTTGTGTCTCTTTCCTACCAAATAATAATTATTCGCATGCTGGGTAAAGAACCTGGGTAAATTTATTATGGGTAGTTAAAGTTATTGCGGATAAGGAAACTTAATACGATCATGTTTAAAACTTTTAAACTAAATCTTCTAAATCCAGTAAACGGCGAGATTAGAGCCGAGAACCACCCAGCACTAGAACACGTCTCCATACTACCGCTTTTCAAAATACACAGGATGAACACAACGATTTCAAACCTCCGCATGCGTATTGAGGAGGGATGGAACTTCCAAATGCCACTTGGCGCTGTTTTGAAGGTCATTTCGTTCGCGCTCTACAAGCATGTGTGCATTACTTTTCAGCCTACCTACGTATATATATATATATATATATATATATATATATATATATATATATATATATATATGTAATATCGGCGACATGGAGGAACAAATAACAGGCCAGAGTGGATTACGTCGCCGATACACATGATGACAAACCGAGCATTTTCCCGCAAAGACTCCCAACGCAGACACCACAACGCAGGAACCACAGATACGTAATTGAATCTAAAGCATTTTATTAAGTTTTCCAAGTCGTCCGCCCGGGATTATATGACAGACCGATTCTTACAGAGTGTGTCTAATTTTAGACACCAGATAGTTTTATAAAGTCATTCCATCACGTGACACAGAGGTGTGACTTACATTTTGATTGGATAAAAGTTATTTGTTGATGCTCTGATCTGATCTAATTCGGTAGCCACGCCGCGTCGAGCTTAATTTCGGTAAAAAGTCAGCCATCTTTAATAATATTGCCTGGGGTTACAAAGGCTATTACTATGGGATTTCTATATAAGTTTTACTGGGATGACAATGCTAAAATTTAGAATATCTCTTGGATTTTAACACGAATGCCCAAGGGAAATTACCTATTTCAAGGAATTAAAAAAGGGTTTGTAATTTGGAATAGTAAAGTGAGGAATTAATAGTTTTTAAATGTTAAGATTGTTGAATTAAGAAATTACTAGTTTTTAATATTATAGAATATCCCCCCCGTCCGAGAAGAGGCTGACCTACAATGCCTGCATTGGAGGGCAGACTCACTCAGATGAGTGAGAAGAATGGGCATTAGAAAATTTGGAATAAGTTAACGTATCAAGTTCAATTAAAGTTAAATTGCAAGAAAAACATTTTTAAAGATCACGTGATGAGCTGACATAGCAACATTATCAAATTTACTGAAAAAAATATATATAAAATCACCAATAAGAAGGACACATAATATTAAATTGAAGATTCTACATAAGTATGTATTTGAAACCTGTTGAATAGGGACAAAAAATCACAGTCTTTGTGTTGCTGTTTCCTATTTTTGCTTCACCAATGTAGAATACATAAAACATAACATTATTTTGGTTTGTTTACATATCAAGAAAAATAGTTCTTTAGTTACATAATAAAAATCACAGTTTATAATAAAAATCACACTTTCAATAAAAATCACAAGATTTAATAAAATCACATTTCAAATATATCAATTGTATATAAAAATTACAAAACATATCACTCATTATCTAGTTTTCGTATCTTTATTTATCTCATTATTTTTTCTTAATATCCATTATCTCCTTTATTTCAATATTACTTATTATTAACAAAAAAAATCTCTTTTCAATATCATTTATATTTCTTATTCTCATTTCATCATTTCTTATATTCATTTTATTTCGACAATATTTATTCATTCCAAAATTCTATTCAATATTCTTTAATTATACTTATTCATATTTATTCTAACTTTATTTATTCTCAATACTTTTCATTTTATTTTCAAATTATCTATTTACTATTCATTTGTGTACACTTATTTTAATTCTACGTGGATATCCAATTTTTTGTGTTGAAGGTACCTTGTTGTATGTGTGTTACCCAAACTCTTAGTTTCAAATTTTTTAATTCTACCTCTAAGCAGTGAGGGTTGTGTTTATGTTTGTGTAACAAGTGGGTTTTCTTTCTCCATATTGTTCTCTGACTAATAAGGAGGAAGAGTCTTTTAGCCGTACAGTGGACTAACCGTAAATCTCCGACAGAATATGACTGCGTTGGAAAACAGCATCTTGCATAGTACACAGATGGAGAAAAAGGAAAAGGTGCAGTTGTCATACCTGTGGGAGTATAATATATAGAAATGGGAGGACAAAAGGAGTGGCCATCCCAGCCCTGTTTTAGTCATTACTCAAGCATATAGTCTTCAGCACTTTAAGTGACTGAGTTGTTGAATTAAAAACAAATAGTAAAAAAAAAATTAACAAAGATCTTAAACAGTTGGGACGACATCCAACGCGCTTGTAGAGTTGGGTGATAGGAAAGTGTTTTTCAAGAAATAGGAAATTTACTGAAAGGTTAAAGTAGAGTTGTCATAGCCGGTGTTTAAATTGAGATCCAAAAAAAAATTCACACATAATAGTATTCTTAAGAAGAAAGTTTAAGTTAGACAGTTTTTTTTTTTTTTTTTTTTTTTTTTTTTTTTTTTTTTTTTTTTTTAAATATACCTTTAGTAGGACAACACATAATTAATTATATCGATTTAAAAAAAAATATAATGATGTTAAGCATCACATAGAAAAGAAAGAAAAATGGATCTAATGTTTGTCATTATTCGTGGTGTAGTTTTAAGCTCTCTGGTGCATTATAATATCTCAATCTGCAAGCATGGACAATTTCAGAATCTCGTTTAGTGTGAAAGTTTGTTTATCAATTTTATATTCAATAGAATTCAAAATACACAACATATGAAAGTATTAAACACACAATAATAAAATACTCCTAATACCAATAATAACAATAATGATAATAATAATACCTTAATATTCTCTATCAATTGCCATAATTTAAGGTTAATGTTCAAATTTCAAACTATTATTCTATTAATTGACACAAATAATCAAAATAATAATCACAAATAATAATCTTTTACCAATAGACATCTCAGTTTTATTAAGTTAATCATGAAATCGATAAACCAAAATTAATTTTTCTTTTCTTATATCACGTTTTGGTATGAATCCTCGCTGTAAAGTTCCCAAATATTCATCATTTGTATTTAATATCTTAAAACATATTTCTCATTATAATATTATCTTTCCTATTTATTTATTATTCTTCATTATTTCTATTTCGAGAATTTTCTGGGGCGGATGAACCAAATATAACATACAATGGTTTTTTCAATTTTCCAATTGTGGTTTTTTGGCACCCTAAGTCATGTTATAAAGACGTTCCGTTTATGAAAATCGTAACACGAATTTTAACTGTCGACTAACCTCCAGAAATCTCCTTTACTTAAATTCGTAGAACAATTTACGAGGTTTCAACATCAAATGTAATATGTCAAAGTACTTAAATTATAAAATTTTTATGATGTCTGAAAATTACTATGTTATCCCTGCAGATATTTTCCAAAATCAAAACCACAAGCATCTGATGTTAGATTTAGAAAAGCAGAAATCCCAAGTTAAATGAATCAAAACAAGTTTGGCTCTTTTCATGATCGTGTTTACAAAACTAATGCTGAGCATTCAAATTTATTGCGGAGGCGACCTTCGAAATGTAATACAACGGCGCTCGAAAACGGAAATGATTTACGTTATTTTTTTTTTCTCCGCGGCGAATCAGAACTGCGTGCTAAATTAGATACTTGTAACTTTACTTTACTCATTTAATATTTCAGTTTAACGTAACCAAGGATCATTAATTATCTTAAAACACTAAAATATTCATTATCAGAAAAAGAACATAGAAATATTATAAAATTACACTAAAAACACACACTTATAATAAATTTATCACATATAAGTCTCCAAAATTTCTTTAAATTCAAATATCTTATAATATGAAACAATATACTCTTAAAATTCCATCAAAATGCAAATCAAAAAAATGTTTAACATTAAAATGTTTAACATTTTAAAATCAAAAACAAAATACACGTTTTAAACCAATTTTTACTTTCGTTTTACTTTTTATCGATTTATTTTTTATCATAGGTACTTAATTAAATCAATAATTTGAAAATACTTTCACCGAAACACATTTATAATCTCTATATATAGTAAATATTCATGTGGCTAGCAATGAAATTTAAATACACAAAACTTAAATTATAATCCTTCACTTGAAACCAAACCCCGAAATCAAAACCAAATGTATAACGCACGAGAAAACAGAAGTACATCATGATTAAAAATAACTGAAAACATTTTAAAAATATATACGATTCATGTTTACAGAAGCCAGATAACTAACTATATCAAATTTATATTAAGCAAAATCATTATTAAATTTCGTTAAAATTTGTTCTAATTGTATCAGAGTATCAATATCATTAAAATCCCAATATTTAAACATTACACACAAATTTTCATTTAACATTCTAAGAACTTTTAAAATTTCATTGACAATCTGTCTTACCTTTAATTTTATGTTGATTTAAGACCGAATTTTATTATATGGAACAAAATAAATTTACTTTAGTGAAGATTTACCGCAGATTAATACATATTTTTCTGCAAATCCAAAAGCTGGAATAAGTTGCTGATGCAGGAACATTTTCTCTTCTCCGAAGCACCATTGGTGAGACACACAAAATAAATTTTTATTTAAAAAAAAGAAAAGATGATCACGCCGTTTGACAAAACACCGCACGATAGAACGCTTTTCACTAAGGAGAACATGGTTGGAAATTAACTTTCGATTTCGCGCACACTCTTGTTGAAGATACTCGCGAAGAATTTAAATCCGCAGTCATTGGTCGTCACACGGCAAGAAAAAAAAAAGCACATTTTGAAATCCGGATAGAAGAACGATGAATTTAAATCCGCAATTGCTGGTCATCACACGGCAAGACGAGAGAAGAGAGAAAAAAAAATAGGAGCGTCGAAGGCGCACAAAATTTTACGATGTACTCCCGCTTATTTCGTTTGAAAGACATTGGGAGCCAACGCGCCACACCACATGGCTGACGGGAACTCCGAAATTATCCAGCGTAGACGAATGTTGTTAAGACATGGCGGAGACCGGGACACTCTGATTCTGTTGTTTGCGCTCGGGTTGAATCGGAAAAAAATTACTGCCTGTGTCTGAGGGGAGGTCCACACTGCCGACTTCCTGTAATATCGGCGACATGGAGGAACAAATAACAGGCCAGAGTGGATTACGTCGCCGATACACATGATGACAAACCGAGCATTTTCCCGCAAAGACTCCCAACGCAGACACCACAACGCAGGAACCACAGATACGTAATTGAATCTAAAGCATTTTATTAAGTTTTCCAAGTCGTCCGCCCGGGATTATATGACAGACCGATTCTTACAGAGTGTGTCTAATTTTAGACACCAGATAGTTTTATAAAGTCATTCCATCACGTGACACAGAGGTGTGACTTACATTTTGATTGGATAAAAGTTATTTGTTGATGCTCTGATCTGATCTAATTCGGTAGCCACGCCGCGTCGAGCTTAATTTCGGTAAAAAGTCAGCCATCTTTAATAATATTGCCTGGGGTTACAAAGGCTATTACTATGGGATTTCTATATAAGTTTTACTGGGATGACAATGCTAAAATTTAGAATATCTCTTGGATTTTAACACGAATGCCCAAGGGAAATTACCTATTTCAAGGAATTAAAAAAGGGTTTGTAATTTGGAATAGTAAAGTGAGGAATTAATAGTTTTTAAATGTTAAGATTGTTGAATTAAGAAATTACTAGTTTTTAATATTATATATATATATACAGTGATTTCCGCTTATAAGAATCACGTTTGTTATTACTGTTTTTGATTCTTATAAGCGGTTGATTCTTATAGCCGAAATTTAGGTTTTTGGACAGGTACACACACACCTATATATACATATATTAGATAATTTACCATAAAATACTCTTTAATTTACGTTAATTATCTTTTATTAAAATTATTTTTTATAATTTTAAAAATACATTTTAATTTTTAGACCTATAAGAAGATAAACATGATTATAGCAAGAGAAGAAAAAATTCAATATTTGTTACAACATACCTGGTTAACAGTTTTAACATTTCAGATACAGGAAGGGAGCAATAAAAAGTTTACTATGGTAGTTTGACGTAATGAAGTTTTCAGGAGGCTGTTTATACCTCTTTCAATACTTATAGTCTCAGACGAAGATTCACCGTCTAGCTTACGTTTCATAACGTGCTGAATTTCCTAATGTCACGTTTGTCTAAGTGAAAGTGGACACTTCGCCGAAGATTTATGTATTTCAGGGTCAGGAAGCCGCAACCAGGATGTGGGAGGTGGGAAAAAGGATTCCCTATCCCCCCTGGAGTCCCTATTTTTGTTTGTCAGTGGAGAAAAGTGAAATCGGACCCGGACGGGTAAAGATGCGACGGGTAAAGATGTCCTATTACCAGTGTTGTGTTAAAGCGTTAAAGGGGAAACTATTATGTTAAGTCTAACAAAGAAAGGGATGAATTTTATGACTATATTCAATCCTATCTTATATATCTTTCATTAAAAAAAAGAAAGAATTTCGTGCCTTTTGACGGTTTAAGTGGCTTTTTTTGAAAAATGAAAGGAAAGCGAAGAGTGTAAACTGATTCTTAAAACCGGTGGATTGATTCTTTAAAGCGAAAATTTTAACATGGAAATAATACATTTGTTTTTGTTTCGGCGATATTGCTTCTTATAAACGGTTGATTCTTAAAACCACTGATCACTATAAGCGGTGGTTACTGTATATATACAGTCCCGTAACTAGCCATTCCTGTGCCCTGGGCAAGAATTTGCATTTGGGCACCTAATGAATTAGATTTGGGAAAATAATAAAGCAAATACAACATTTTGGGACCCCCTTCCAAGTGGGCCCTGGGCGGGTATCCCTGTTGCCCCCCGCCTAGTTACGGCATTACTAGGTTAATAAGGTTGATTACCCGATCACTAGGATATTGAAAATCGTATTTGGCAACTGCCAAAATCAAAACAATAGCGTGAGTGCAATACCAAACTACGAGAAAACTAAACATAGGTTACTTTTCGATAAAAATTCCAACAAAATTGCAGTCTAAATTCTCTTCCATAGGTGTATATTCAAGAATGTTTAAATGGTTCTTTTCTTTTCTTACTCAAAAGAGCTACGATAGTTTAATCGTCATGGTATCACTCATTGGTATCGTTGTAAATTGTTGTTATTGCATTGGTATTATTGTAAATAGCTATAAACATTTCTATATATTTGTATATATTTATTTTTCCTTAATTTATTTTGAGTTAAATTTCTTTTATTTACTGTCACAGAGCGTTTGATTTCAATATGTGACCCTTTGGCGAAATTTTCGAGAATTTGGGTGAGCTTGACGCCTGATAGGGTAGGCCTGATAGGAAAACTGGGGTAACTACGTTACATGGGCTGAGCCCACCAACGTAGCAGCACAACAATGATGAACTTGTGAACAATGAGGACATTTGAGCAGAAGAGAGAATAAAATAAAATGAGAAAAATTTTCAAATAAAAATAAAAGCAAAGAAACGTTATTTTTTAGTGCCTTTCAAAAGGCAGTCATACAAAATTGGAGATTTATCCTTAAAGGATTTAGCTTTTTTCATTTTAAGAAGACATTCTTTTAAATTATTAAAGATTTCATGGAAATCTTGTAAATCGAGTTCCTTCTGGATTTCGGCTACAGTTTCATTGATTCCTTATACAGGGTGTCCCAAAACGACCGCATAAACTCTACACAGCTAGATTCCTCGTTGGGAGTACATAAAAACTGCCCAAAGAAGCGTTCCTGTACGATCCATAGTTTACGAGAAAAATACGAAAAACAAAGTATGACGTCACTGCCGGTGCAAGAAAAAAACACTTTATTGGATATATCAACAACAATATTTGCATATCTTTCCAGACGATAATGTTTAAAACGTTCGTCGTACATATCGCGTCATGCATACGCGCGCGCCATGGAATGACGTTAAGCCGCCATTGAACTGGTATTTAAAAGGCTGCATCTTGCAGCTTCCGGTAGTCTTCGTATGGTGGCCATGTACTCCGTTCGTGACTACTGCGACATATACTTGATGTACAGCCGATGTAATGGAAATGCCTTACGAACTGCTAGGGAGTATGCCCGTCGATATCCGTTCCGCCGTCCTCCCGATGTCAACGTCATCCGTAGGCTGGACGACAGGCTGCGAAATACGGGAAGCGTCTTGCCAACAGCCAATCTTCACGATACTGGAAGACCGCGGAGCGGCCTGACGGTAGCACAGGCGGATGCAATATTGCAGCGGGTAGAAGAGACGCCCGAGATAAGCACACGCGCATTAGCCCGTGAGATGACTTCGAGTAAAAGTACTGAGCACAGGCTTTTACGGTCTGAGAGGCTACACCCATTTCGGTACAAAACCGTGCAAGGTCTGAAACCAGATGACTTTCAGAAACGCGTGGCCTTCTGTGAATGGCTGTTCCAGCAACAGAACACAGATAATGGTTTCATTGCAAATATCCCGTGGACTGCTGAATCATGTTTCACTCGTGATGGGGTATTCAACCATCACAACAGCCATATGTGGTTCCAGGTCAATCCGCATGCAATCCGGCCGCAGAAACATCAGGAACGTTGGTCTCTTAACGTGTGGGCCGGCATACTCGGGGATCGCCTGCTTGGACCATATCTGTTGCCTGAACGGCTCTGGGGACAGTCGTACTTGGTGTTTCTCAATGAGGTCTTAACCGAGTTCCTCGATGACATACCATTAGCGGCAATACAGGGACTTTGGTTCCAGCATGATGGGGCTCCGGCGCATTTCTGTGCTCCTGTACGTGGTTGGCTGGATATGGAATACCCCGGCCGCTGGATCGGATGTGGGGGTCCGGTTCTATGGCCGCCACGTTCGCCAGATCTTACACCGTTGGATTTTTTCCTATGGGGCCATCTCAAGGAACTGGTGTATCGAGACGTAGTCACAACACAAATGGACTTAGTTGCTCGTCTGCATGCTGCTTGTACTTCGGTGGACCCCGCGATGCTGCAACGTGTGATGACAGCCATTCCACGGCGTGCTCAAGAATGCCTCGACATGCACGGCGGACACTTTGAACATCTGCTTTAAATTGTGCATGCTGTTGATATGTTCAATAAAGTGTTTTTTCTTGCACTGGCAGTGACGTCATACTTTGTTTTTCGTATTATTCTCGTAAACTATGGATCGTACAGGAACGCTTCTTTGGGCAGTTTTTATGTACTCCCAACGAGGAATCTAGCTGTGCAGAGTTTATGCTGTCGTTTTGGGACACCTTGTATAATTTTGATAAAGTTAAAGTTAACTTGACTTTTGTTAATTTCGGGGATTTCCAATGAGCTTGACGACAAATTTTGCTACATTTTGTCTGTCCGGAGAACCAATCAGATTTCACATAAGTGACTTGGTTATCGAGATCTGGAATTTTCTCTATCTAGAACAGTCGAGAATGTCCACAAAAGTATGTAAGCATGCCGAACTCGGCTCCAAAAGGGGAATACGGATCCTTTCTTATGGACAAACCAAATGCTGGTGCAGAACTTTTTACAATCTCTTTCCTTTCTACATAGGCGTAGCGGGCTTCTTTTTTTTGGGGGGGGGGTGGGGGGGGGGAAGGCACGAATTGAATTCAGTTAGGGCCCTCCTCAGCACATTAACTACCGAACGGTCCTTAAAATATGAAATATTATGATATTTTTAAAATTGAATAACAATAGAATGGATGTTTGAGTAGTATTCAAAAGTTATTGTTTGGAAATTTGTGTTAATTTTTCTCCCCTACATGGCACTACATGTCAATGTAAGTTTAATATTTACTATGCTTTGTCTGACGTCACTTACTCTCGTGTCAGGCAATGGAATGGATGAGTTGTAAGCTCTCATCTTTAATAATTGTTTGAATACCAATGTATATATGTATAAATAAATAACTAAATTTTAGAAGATAGATGTTTAATTGATGCACCTTCTCCACTGACCCACTGATGCAAAAAATTTACAATGATAAAAGTAATATAAATAAAATGAGAAAAAATATAGCAGTGAGTTTTTGCTATGGATCATATTGTTAAAATCTATGTTAAGGCTAAAGACATAATCGGAATCTTCAGTTTCACAGTTTGAAAAAGCGGGGAGAAATCAACTTTCTTAAAAGTTTTCTACAATTTTAACTGAATCCCGATTTTAACTGAACTTCTATTAACGTTTTAAGTTATTCCAATTTAAGTTTGGGGGGCACTGGGGGCACGAATTTCTTGAAATATTATGAAGAACTTACTCATTGTATTGCACCCAAGGACTAGAGAATCCTGGATTTCCTTTATATCCCTGATGGGCCTCGTAGGGAGGCTGCGGCGTTGTTTCGACTCATCACTGGCCATGACATGACAGCTTGGCAACACACCACTTTTTATTTGGTGTTCTGCCTAGCTTCATATACACTCTTTGCGGAGGTAATTCAATTATGAACAGTTATCACATTCTTTGCTAGAGAACTCTCGTCACATCTTCACTAATTTAAAAAAAAAATCCATCAAGAGTATTAAACTGTTTTTAATGTTAATTTGTCAACAAATTACATATTTCTGTTTCACGAAGTTTCTAAAACTCAGTCGGAATGTTATGAGTCGCAGAATAAGCATTTTGTTCAGAAAAGAATAGTTTCAACATTGAAAAAAAAAATAAATTAAAATAATGAAAAACAAATTTAAAAAAAACTTTAACTTGCATAATTATAATACTTTGCTAGGTAAATATATTGTAGTAGCGGCAACCTTTGTTGACACATGCCTCCACTCCTTCCTTGCTATTCTGTGAAATGGGCAGAAAGGTTAAGCGGTGTGTGTGATGTAGTCTACACATTCCGCGTGCGGGAGACGTAATTGCCTCCATTCCTCATGTGTTGTTCGGAGAACAATATTGAAAAGGCAAACTGGCCGAGGGTGACATAAAGTTCAGCTGTCTTGGCGGCAGATGATCTCCATAGAAAGACCTGTTAATAATGTTTTCTGTTCCAGATAATTGTACATTTTTCAGGCTAACAAAGACCCGATGAGGGGCCGATGCGGCTTTCAGCTCCAATTACGTTAAGGTAACTTGGAAAAACATCATTAACGAGACCGTCCATCAAGAGGCATGGCAGATGTCCAGTTGAAAGAGGACCCGCGGCCGTCAAAAGGAACCGACACTGGGATGTCGTTTCAGCCGGAGGGAAAACAGCTGAAGGAGCGGTCAGGAGCGAGATGACGTCAGCGGGCTAGCGGATTGTCCCGAGGAGCGCGGGGCTTTTTAAAGAAAGGGGATCGCCGACTCGAAAACAGAGAGAGAGAGAGAGAGAGAGAGAGACCAGGAACCAGAGAGGATTTTCGAGATTTTTGACTGGAGGCTCGGGAGCTGTGATTTAGCTATGAGCCTATCGAGTTCGCTTTGCACGTGTAAGGTGCCCATCTACGACTTGTAAATAACAATGTATATAGTTTTGTAGTCCAATAAAGGACGTTAATTAATCTGGAATCTCTGGTGTCTTGTGTCACAAAATCATGACGATACTTTTACGGAGGTGCTGTGGCCACATTATCCAGCTGGTGGCAGCAGGTGTCGATTGTCTGCTAGTGTAAAATAGCAGTCGGACACACGGCGGACCAACGACGGCAAATGCAGAAGTCGACGGAAAACTACGGAATTTGCGGGCAGACGAGGAAAAGCCAGACGGATTAGAAGGAGGATAAGGGAAGCCGAGCGGAAGTCAAACACCAGCCTGATCAACTGATGCAATGATAACCGAAGGTAAGCCTATTTTGAAATCTTCCAAGAGGTCTGCGCGAAATATCGTCAAGGAGCAGTAAATTGTGGGGTTGACTAGTTGGAATTAGCCTGATAATTCAGAGAATTTAGATAGTTAATTTCAGCTCTTCGTCGAGTGGTGCGAAATTTAAGCCTGTGAAGGTTTAGGAAAATTAGTTAAGTAATACAAGTGATTCGAAGGAATCACAAAGGAATTAATTGTTTAGGGATTAAACGATGGTTTAAAGTTCCTTTTTGTATTTTATATATTTTATTGATTTTTAGAAATCAATTTACTTTTGGGTAATTTTGAGATAAATCTCCCAAGGTTAGATTTTGAGAAATCTCTGTTTAAGGATTTAAACAGGAAAGGGATTTCTTTTGGGGTGATTTTGAGATAAATCTCCCAAGGTTAGGTTTAAAAAAAAAAAAAAAAAAAAAAAAAAAAAAAAAAAAAAAAAAAAAAAAAAAAACTGTTTAGGGATTTAAACAGGAAAGTTTTGTGAGAATTCATAGAAAATCTCACAGTGCCTTTGGTGCACAGAGGAAGCGCTCAGTGTGGGACACATATCACCGGCGATACTATAAATAAATGAAAATTTTGTGTATGCATGTGTTTTCTGGAATTGTGTGATATTGTGCATGTTTTATATATTTGTTGTGTCAGCGGCATAACGGTAGATTAAGAGCGTTTATTCTTGTATATGTTGTTATGTAAGTCCTTTGAAACATTTGTAGTTAAGTGTTTTATTACAGGTTCTAGCGATTTAAATATCATAGTGTATAACTGTTGTGGTATATGTGACAGTCATTTTGGAAATTTTAGCTATGATATTTATGATTATGTAATACAGGTTTTAAGGTTTTATTACAATAATTGTGTAATGGTATGTGTTAAATGTTTGAAGGTTTTACAGAGGAATATTAGGGATTTATGTGTTAGATAAATTGAGTGTACTGAGAGCAAAGTTAGAAATTCCTGACAGCAATTATTTTGTATTCGAAAATAGTATATAGAACCTTATAGTGTTATTAGTGAAAAATTTGGGAAATTATGGCAGAATTTACCGAAATGGAGCTATTTCTAGCTAAATATAATAAAAGTGTCTTGCTGACATTGGCAACAAAATTCGATTCTAATGTGTCGATGTCAGACATAAAGCTAAGAATTATAAGGCAAATTGTAGGAGCGTCAGATTTTGACGAACAATTCGCGAAAAATTGTCTAGAATCAATTTTGTTGGATAGACAAAGGAAAGAGCAAAGAAGAAAAGAAGCTTGGGAATTAGAAATGCGAAAACGACATAGAGCGTTGGAACTGGCGAGAATCAGAGGGACCTCGGGAACTTCGTTAGATCCTGATGTTAAAACTTTAGTAGCGGGAATGTCAGAGGAATTCGAATTTGACAAAGAATCATTTGTGCGAAACCATAAAGAGACTATAGAAAATCTAAAACAATTAAACTTTGATCTTGAGAGTGAAGTAGAATTCGGCATTCGAGATGAACTTAAGTTACGTCATAGTGAAGAGTTGTTAATTTTAAGAGAATTTTTGCAATCAATAAAATTTTACGAAGAAATTGCGATTAAACCAGTTGAAGCGGATAGCTTTAGCACAGAGGACACAGGTCCAGAAAATTCGCCTAGTGTGGCTATTCGGGAAAATAAAACGGATAGGTTGTGTACAGGGGACACAGGTCCAGAAAATTCGCCTAGTGTGGCTATTCGGGAGAATAAAACGGATAGTGGGGTTAGAGTTGAAACTAATTCAGATAAAAGCAGTAACGAAAACTCTAAGCTGGTGAGTCCTGAGGAGGTTGGGAAAGCCGAAGTTTTAATCCAACCAACTGAAGTACCCGGAAAATCGGAGGGGAAGGAAAACAAGTTTCCGTTAGAAAAAACGAGTCATCCCGTTTGTAGCACGAAGGAAAGTATTGAACTAAATAACCCCGCGGGTGAAATTCTGGGAGGTAAAAGCCTAAAGGAGTTTCAAGAAGGTAGAAACCGGGAGAAATTAGAATATAATAGATCGGAAACAGGATTTTCGAATAGCGCAAAGGAAAATTCCCCGGCGTTCACCGATTGTAGTAGACTGGGCGTAAACCAGTTGATGGCGAGTTCAGAACTAGAGCCTCGCGTACCGATTCCAGGAAAACAGGAGTCGAATGATGGCTGTATTGAACCTGAAAGGTTTTTGTCCGTACGAGACGTTTCGCACGGGTTTCAGGGGAAAACAGAGAGTAGTATTCGCGTGGCGAAAAGGGAAAGTTCCCCCATACGGTTTTTGGGAGAACAAGAGAACCCACCGACAAAAGAGAATTCGGGTTTAGGACAGATAAGATTAAAAGGATTAAGAACGAAGTGGATTGTCCAACCGGAAAGATTAAGGGGTCATGAAGGGAAACCCTGTAATGGGAAGGTTTTGGACAATAAGTTAAATGGTGAGACTAACTATGGGAAGGGTAAATCACGATGTTATCCTGTTAGTTGGCTAGAGCCGCGTTTAGTGAACCCCGAGGTGGTCAAACTGTGGAATTATAAGTTGCGGAAAAAGGTCAGATGCAGAATAGGTTTTTTCTTCAAGATGGATACCCTTCTCCCTATTGTAGCAGAAATGGTTGTAATTGTAGCGACGCATTATGAAACAATTATGGCAGTTATCGCAGGGAAAGCTATTGTATACATTTGCACCTTACTTGAGAATAGTGAGGAAAATTTAGAGCGAGGAATTTCGTGGTGGATTCCCTGGGAGAAAATTAATAGCAGGCAAGATTTTGAAAGGAGGGAAAACCATCGAAGTGATAAGGTTAAATTATCAGGGCAGGGTTGTCCGAGATCTGAATCTTTCAAAATTTTGGGTTTTGAGTTGAGTGCTGTGAAAGTAATCGAGCACGAAATGGGTTTTCGCAACGCAGTTGAATCTGTAAAGAATTGTGAATGCGTAAACGAAGGGAATAATCGTCAATCAGCTGAGCAATTGCAAAATTTCCTAAGACGTAGGCGAAAGAAAGCATTGTGGAATTGGATTAAATTAAAAATTAAGGAAATTGGGAATTTACGAGAATCTATGGAGAAACTTTCGTGGGCGGCGGATCAGTACAAATGGGGTGTCAGTAGGAAAATTACTGCTAGATTTAAGCTGAACCGGCACGAGAGAGTTAAGGTTCTCATGAAAACTCCTGAGGATAAAATGAACCAGCATTAAATTAGGTTAGGAGGATGGTTATGAGGATCTTATTGTATAAATTGTAAAATTGTGTTGTTGAAATGTATTAAATTGAGTGTGAATACATAAGTTAAGAAATAATGTTATAATTCTAATTGCGATGAAATGTACGACTTTAAATATGTTGGTAATTTCATAGCCTAAGAATTGGATGTATTGTGATTATTGGATTTATTGTGATGAATTTTAGTAATTAAGTTTAATTTATTTGTGCATCCATGAGTAAGATGGCCAATTAATATTGATTATTGATGTATGGAAATTATTTAACGATTTGTATTGTGTTCAACGGTGAAAATTATTTAAGGATTTTTTTTTTGTTGTTGTATTATGTCCAATTGTGTGACTGTTCTGTATCGTGAATGGAAACTTAGACGGTTTTGTCTATTGTTATGTTTTTAGTTCAGGTTGAACTGGTAGGTGAAAATCCTAATAAATCGTGTAGATTCTAAGTTATATGAATCTTAATTTACCAATTGTGGGTCAAGTAATTTTATGTAATTAGTGAAATTGGAATATCAAGTGTAATGGAAGTAAATTGTTTAAATATGTACTGGAACGAGATTTCTGTTCTAGGTGTTGTTAAAGTAGCAAAAGTAATAAGAAACTTCCATATGAAAACAGGGTTGTGTTCGAAAGAAAGGCCCGCTCTCATGATGAGTGAATTTCTTTTTGTCTGGATCCTTTAGCTCTTTGATGGAATTAATCAGAGAAGGATGTTGGGGTTGGAACCCTTATTTATGCTAAACAATTTAAAATGTGAAGAATTTTGTTTGGATCCATGTTTTCATGATGAAAGTAAATTTTTTGTTTGTTTGATATTCAATTCAAGGTTAGGTATTTGATTTAGACCATGAATAATATAAGTTGATCCATTTTGTTGAAAGAAAAATTAAAGATGAAAATCTTGTTAAAACTAATCTAGACTGTAGGAGTCTGAGGTTTCTAGTTGTTGAGTCAGTTTTGTGGACCAACGCCTAAATGGAAAAATTTTAAATATTGTTTGATAAAATGGAAAAAAATTCAAGTGTCCTGTAGTTAGAAAAGAAAACTGTGAGTCTTTGGACGAACAGGTTGTAAGTTTAACATTGTGTTGAATTTGTTAGGTACATTGTGTTGAATTTCTTTTGTTGTTGAAGTTTTATGTAATAGTGTTTCATGTCCTGCGTAAAGGCAGTGTCATGTGTAATGTGTGTACTATTTTAAATGGACCTATCAGGAATTAAGCATCACCTGTTAGAGTTTTGAGTCAAACATGCTGTGTTTAAAGGTGTCAAATTTTATGTAAACTGAGTAATTTTAAAATGGTAGTGAAAATCTATGTGTTAGTCATCGTTTTTTTTTTGGGTGGGCCAGTGTTGCCGAAACCCTGTAGTCAGGTGCTGTATACCTGGAGATGACACATAGTTGTTTGAGTGTTTATTTTATTACAATGAATGGTATTTTTGGTATAGGTTCATTTTAAGTTCAGTGACAATGACTGATAATTTTAGCATGTAATTAAGATGTTAAGTAACTAAATGATTTTATAAGTTTATATAAGTTTGATTATATAAGTTTGATATCTGTGATGTAATCTCATGTGCAATAGTGTCATGTATTTAGTGTGGACAGGGTCTGTCTGTTGAGTAATATTTGTTCCATGTGTTACAACGTAGTTAAAATATGTCCGATTAATTAATTGGGGTAGAAACCTTAGAAATGATTGTTAAGTAAGTTAAGATTGAGGAATGTATTGTAATGATAACTGTGAAAATACCTTAAAATGATAAGGCTTTATGTGTGTTGTGTTTTTAACCATGTATGAATTTATTATGTGTAAAGGTGTTGTAATATTGTGTCTCAGACTGAAGGCAGTTAGGGTTTTTAGTGAAGTTTAAAGTAGGCGGTTGTGACTCTTTTGAGTTAGGGCTGAAGAAAGCCAAAGGGTAATGACCTCTTGGGAATGGTTTCTTGTGGGCTTTTCTAAATGGACCGTCTGAACTTGCCTTTAGCCTTTTTAATGTTTAAAAAGACTTTTAGGGGGGAGGAGTTGTAGTAGCGGCAACCTTTGTTGACACATGCCTCCACTCCTTCCTTGCTATTCTGTGAAATTGGCAGAAAGGTTAAGCGGTGTGTGTGATGTAGTCTACACATTCCGCGTGCGGGAGACGTAATTGCCTCCATTCCTCATGTGTTGTTCGGAGAACAATATTGAAAAGGCAAACTGGCCGAGGGTGACATAAAGTTCAGCTGTCTTGGCAGCAGATGATCTCCATAGAAAGACCTGTTAATAATGTTTTCTGTTCCAGATAATTGTACATTTTTCAGGCTAACAAAGACCCGATGAGGGGCCGATGCGGCTTTCAGCTCCAATTACGTTAAGGTAACTTGGAAAAACATCATTAACGAGACCGTCCATCAAGAGGCATGGCAGATGTCCAGTTGAAAGAGGACCCGCAGCCGTCAAAAGGAACCGACACTGGGATGTCGTTTCAGCCGGAGGGAAAACAGCTGAAGGAGCGGTCAGGAGCGAGATGACGTCAGCGGGCTATCGGATTGTCCCGAGGAGCGCGGGGATTTTTAAAGAAAGGGGATCGCCGACTCGAAAACAGAGAGAGAGAGAGAGAGAGAGAGAGAGAGAGAGACCAGGAACCAGAGAGGATTTTCGAGATTTTTGACTGGAGGCTCGGGAGCTGTGATTTAGCTATGAGCCTATCGAGTTCGCTTTGCACGTGTAAGGTGCCCATCTACGACTTGTAAATAACAATGTATATAGTTTTGTAGTCCAATAAAGGACGTTAATTAATCTGGAATCTCTGGTGTCTTGTGTCACAAAATCATGACGATACTTTTACGGAGGTGATGTGGCCACATTATCACAATATATATATATATATATATATATATATATATATATATATATATATATATATATATATATATATATATATATATATATATATATATTTATATATTTATATGTAATGTATCATTTTACTGTATTCTCTTAATTATAATGCAAGCTTAATTTAATTTAAAAAAGAGGCCACTTGGGACAATCTTATCTGCAGGATATATAAAATTCTGCTCTGACAACTACTTTGCTAGCTCTGGAATTCTGAATATTCAACACAGTAATCTAGTTAATAATATTTTGATTTAATAATTATTTCTTATTTTATAATTCAGTTTGGACAAATTGTAGTCTTTATTTTATTTTTTTTATATTTTTCTGTCGATTTCATTGTTTTCAAATGATATTTATCTCAAGGCAATGCATTAAAGTATTTTGTCTCTTAATGTGATTTATTTAATTATAGGTAAAATATGTTATAATAGTTGTTGAGAGTCAGTTATTGGTACTGTTGTGTAAAGAACTAAAGAACTAAATATTGTTCTTTGAAACCAAATTCATGAAAGAAACAATAATTATGTTCATAGATATAACAGAAGGAGGACCAAATCCATTTGGGTAACTGAAATGTTTACATACTCTTTGGTTGTTTCATACAGTTTTTTCAAAATTTCAATATTTTAAGTTTCTTCTTAATTGTTTCTGACAACTTAAAATCACAAATCCATTGCTTCTTAGAATGGTTTACATAATTTTTTCTCTATTAAATACATTGAAAAGGATTTCCAATAATTTCATAGAGAAAATATTTTAAATATAAAATGAAAAATAATTTTTCTATATATTTCCTCTTTGTTTCACAAATTTAAGATTTAAAATTTACAGATATCGCTCTTTTTTTTTTCTCGTTTCATTTCATCTTATTCATTCATTTATTTTGAAAATTGAGAAGATTTTGAAAACACTCAAGATTGCTTCACGAGGGGAGCCGAGTAAAAATATCCTTAATGGAAATTCAATAAAATTCATTATGTGATTATAAATTTGTATTTAAAGAAATAAATCCAGTTTTCTTTTCTATTTAAAAAAGCTCTTGAATTATCTCAGTCATGGTTACACTAATCTCTCTGGTCCGACAGGAGCCGGACTTAAAAACTATAGAATATTTTTGGTGTGTGATGTGTGAAAACGGCATAACTTGCATCTTGAAAAAAAAAAAGTGTGCTGTCGATTTTGGGAGGATTTTCTATTTGAACTTTTATTGTGGGCAGGCAGAAGCCAGATTCCATTAACCCTTCAGTAGGCGCGCCCGTGTATAAAGTGCAACATTTTCGTAATTTTAAATGGTTTGTTTTTACAAGTAAGGTTTGAATGTTCTAAGCAATTTCTATTTATAGCTACACCTTTTCTAATGCAGGTCTGATTTTCTGACCCTTGTATTCCTTTCCATTCATTGTTAGTCGTGATTTAACCGTGGTAAACCAACGATTATACTGTATTGCAATACGACAAAATTATGAGTTGAAGTAGTAAATCAAATGTGCAGTTATTACACGGTATTCCGCATATCACGGAGAAGGACAATAGCATTGTCTTTTAGGTTTTAGGACATAATAGGAATCGATTCACAAGTTGTCCTTAGATGCATTAAACCAGACAGTTTTGAAATAAGGAGATTGTATCTGCATTCTTTGGCCTTTAATTATAAATATATCTCAATATTATCAACATTTTATATCTTGTCATAAAACGCAGAATTAATACTTTGAATTTGAAAAAGAAAGTTTATTACAAAAGGAATAAGCAAGGTTGAAAGAGACGTTGCACTTTATGCACCGCGCGCCTGCTGGTGTACCAAAAATTGGCGCGCCCGCTGAAGGGTTAACTAGGATTTCTTCATAAAGTTTGGGTGAGTTCTCGAAATTCACTTAATATAACTTGTCTATTCTTTTTAAAAAACATGGCTGGCAAAACTGTTTTAAAACGTAAGAGAGTAGTAAAATGACAGCTAACTAAATTAAAAGAAAAAATTAATGCATTTAACAGTGAAACTGAGATGGTGCAATTAGAATTACAGTAGAGCCCCGATTATCCGCGAGTGCCGCGAAAAAAACAAAATTTAATTACGAACCTCAAAAAAACCAATTTTAGATTTTAATCCAAGCCAACTTACAAGGGAAATACAATAGATCCTGTACGATGGTGTACGATGTTTAAGAAAATAAGCACAATGGACTGTAAATACGTAATATAACATAAATTTAATAGCGAGGCATTGTTTGCCATAGTAAACTCCGCTTGTTGCAGGAGCTCCATGCTAGACCGATACAAAGTTCGTTCTCATGCATTCTTGCCGCTAGAGGGCGTACATAGACAAATGGGTGGAGACGTTACAGCATGTAACAGACCCTACAGTGCGAACGTCGAAAGTTTTGCTGTACATTCTCTGATCTCTGACCTTGACGACCCGAGCAGGCGAGTCCACACTAGGGATGCGACATTGATAACAAAACATCGATGTTTTGAAACATCGATATTCAATATTAAAACATCGATGCTAATAAAACATCGCCCAAAAGCCATCGATGTTTTTAAACATCGATGTTTTAGAACATCTATTTTTTAAAACAGGTTTAGTAATCTCTAACATTAATGTTACTTCGGTTAGTCGGGGGGGGGTGATTTAATTTTACTCTCTGATTTGGCTGACACAAATGACAAAAACTTGGATGCTTTTGCCTTGGGCTACATTGATGACTTCAAAATTCTCGTTGTAAATATCGTCATGTTTTGCCTTCAAATATCCAGATAAATTCGCGGTATTGCCAGAAGTTTTGAGGGACTTAAGGCAAATATTGCATTTTGCCAATTTGTCAGAGGTTTTGCAAAAATATTTCCAAACGGTACTTTTAAGAGGCATCTTACTAATAAAATTAACGTCAAACCAGAACAAAACAAAAACTTAACTGGCAGCTCTCGTGTATATACTATTTGTAAAATAAAACCCCATGGAATGTTCTGGAGTGTTCACGAACATTCCAAGCGCTCTGATTGGTTCGTTGGTTGTTGATTGTCATTTGTCTGTTTGCTAAGGAATCTTTCCCCCTTTTGTATTCGTCCTTTTCAGAATTCAGACTTACTTTTACTGAGTGGGAAAATTATGCTACGTGGTAATTTTTTTTTATTATGGTATTTTTTCATTAAAAAAAACATCGACACAACGTAAAACATCGAGCACAAAACATCGATGTTAAAAAAACATCGGCTTCAATAAATCGATGTTTTATCAAAACATCGATGTTTTGAAAACATCGACATCGATGTTTATCACAGGTTTGAAGGCTGAACGGCTGATGTCACGGGTTTGAAGGCTGAAGGTGTGAGGTAAACAAAAAAATGGCTTTTACTTGTTCTCTCTATCATTATAATGGATTTTTTTTCCCACAAGAATTGAAAATATTACAAAGCAGGTACAATCAGAATGCTTTGAATACGGATTGTACGCCTGTCCTCCTTGGCAGTTATTGCTAATGAAAATGATCTCTCATCATCTTTGGACTTTTCACTTTTAATATACAATTTTGCTGCTCAGAAAGCAAGAAAAATTGCTTTATAACCAACAAATCCATACATGTAAGTATTTGTTTTTAACAATTTACACTTTCTAAATCGTGTAAATAATTTTTCCATTGTTTCATTATTCATACAAATTGATAAATTTTATATTTTAGTGAACCAATTGTAATTTCAAGTATAATTTTCTCCTATTGCCTTCCGAATTGTCATTTTGAACTTTGGATTCATGTATTTTGATGGGCCAAATCGTACAAAACCTCTCACCAGCTCAATGAGTTTTCATCATCCATATTAAATATCAAACATAAATAACAGTCTGTAAATTATTTCTTGAATAGCCACTTTTTACTTTCTGCCATGAACGAGAGACGGCCGAGCAGTGAACGACTTCCTGCTTCGAATCGTTGGCGCCGATTCTCGGCCGGGAATCTGCCGAGAATCGGACGTGTCACGGCTCAGTATAAACAGTTCCGTTGAAAAACAGGGAGGAAATGATTACGACGACTCGTCGCGCGCTCGGCTCGTTCCCGTTACGTTCACTTCACGTCGCTATATAAATCGACCTTAATTGGTCAAAATAAATCACTTGATACATCCGTCACGAAATAATCACATGATAAAAAGTCACGAATTTAGAGGAGCCACAACGTAGGCGCCTTAATCGCCTCAACTTGGCAACCAAAAAATTTCGCCAAACTCGCACGGTTACCACGCCATACACAATATCGCCAAACTTGGCACGGTGGTGCGTCTGCGAAATCTGTTCTCTTGAGTGTAATGAACTAAAAGCTGGTCGATATCGTAAAATCTAAAAAAATTACAGATCATTATATGCAATTAAATGTAAAATTTTAGTAATTTTTCATGAGATTTTTTAAAAATGCGCCTATAAATCAACAGATAAAATACCCCAAACCAAATCTGTAGTTCATTTCATTCTAAATAGTAAGAAAAACATATGGGGAAAATTTCATAGACATATCACGATATTTGCTTACATTTTTGATGAAAAATGAATTCTTCAGAAAACATAATTTAAGTTTTCAACTTGTATTGAAATTTATAGCTGCTGCTAACCTTTAAATCGCTCTCATTTCATTTCTAATGATCGTACAGAAAAAATACAAGCAGATTTAGAAATAGAAATTTACAATCTTTAAGAAAAAGAATTTAAAACACTTTCGGAATGTTTGTCAAAATCGATGTTTTAAAGGTAGTCGGATACCGTAAAACAAGACAAATAAAATTTTATAACTTACCGTAAAGCCACGTTTTGAAAAAACAATTATAGAAGGGATTTGGGGTAGTCTGAATTGCATCTGCCATTTTTTTTTAAAGATATCCCCTAAAAATGCAATACATAAAACTTCTTATAGTGAAAATATCCACAAGAACCATTTACCTATTTTTAAGTAATCACATTACTGTGATAAACTTTTAAAATCACATTTAAAAATGGAAAAAGTAAAAAGTAAGGGATGAAATCCCCCTAAAAAATAAATAAAAAAAAACAGAAATTGGCAGAAGCAAAGAGACTTACTTGCAATCCCTCCATACGTGGTCGCAATGTCCATTCAAAAATAAAACTATAGAATTCATAACGTTTGAAATTACAACGTCATTAAAATTAAATTGATTGGCCTTTAGATATACCACGTGAAAAACATCGCAACAGAAACGAATGACAATACACCATATTGAAATATTTGTCGCCCCAAAAAAATCGCCAAATTTTCCTGCACAGGATATGGGACTTCTCCCTTAAAGGGGGAATTGGCCTTTAAGATATACCACGTGAAAAACATCGCAATAGAAACGAATAAGAATACATACATCATATTGAAATATTTATCGCCCCAAAAAAATCGCCAAATTTTCCGTCACAGGATATGGGACTTCTCCCAAACAAGGTTATTACAAGCAGAGAAAATAGTTTTACAGGAAACTATTTTAACTTTTAAACCTATAAATTCCATTTTAGATAATTCAGAAAATATTTCTTTGTATACAGGCCTTTTATCAAAAGAAATGGTTGAATGGTAAATTAATTGTGTTATGAGTCATACATTGAAAGAGTTATTTTATTATGTGCTGCACTTAGTAATATGGCCTCATCTTTAGTTTTAGAAATAAAGAAATGTCATTTGTCATTATTATATAGATTTTTATTATTGTCGTTTTTATATACAAATTGTAGTAAATACAGAACACATTTTAGAATTTCATGCAATTCGCATTTTAAAATTTATTGATACACACTTATGTGCAATAGTTTAATGTACAAGACAAATTATTGTTGGCATAACTTAAAAGGTATTAAACCATAGATTTATTCAAATAATATGTAACTCTGATATCTAGTATAAATCATTTTTAAGTAATACAGTTTAAGTGAACACGGCTTTTTAATCATATTAATGTGAATATAACCAAATTAATAAAAATATACACTTCAGACTGGCACATTTTGGCCAGATTACGTATTTCACATATCAGACAGCATTCTGTGCAAACTGAGACTGCTCAGCCGTTAAACATTGCTTTTATAGAAATTATTTTTCTTTTTATTTAATTGAAATATATTTAAAAAATGTTTAAATTATATTTACAAAAATTTTTACTTAGAGAATATACAAACCTAATTTAGGTAAATGACAGAGAAACTTTATATAGATTAACTTTTTATCGATAAACTTTATACAGATATTTATTTTTCACTCTTTTTAATTAATGATGACGAACATACACCTATGGTACCTGATGATACTACACATACAACAAATATATAACCTTCTTCAAGATATAAAATTTATTGTTTACAAATAATCTCTCGATAATATTTTTATAAATTTTTGATAAACCATGGAAAAAGTAATATCGAAATTTTCGCAAATCTTTTGTACTTTCCCTTTTTAAAAAAAGAACGCTCCGCTCCTCTCAGAAAGCGATGGGAACAAGGTCTAAAACTTTTTTAAAAAAGGGAGAGAGGTAGGAGGTTAATTTAATTAATTAATTTATTTATTTATTTATTTTGCATGTTAAATACTGTCAAATGTATCTGTGCAATAGGGCAGTATCTCCCAGCATATCACATCTCTTGCAGATTTTACTTCATGTTTCGCGAGGAGTGGCAAAACATTGCATAATTTAACATGGCGTTAAATGAGCATTCTTACAGCTTGTTGAATAAAATGCTCTCAGATTACGCAAAGCCTTTAGATACGGTATCTAAACAAAGGTATATCACTAAATTAAACAGTCAGGTACAGCCCGGAAAGGTTTATTCAGTATGTGACCCGTATTTATTGACAGAGGAAGACTGGAGTTACGATACAAGACGCTGGCCTGAAGTAACTTATCCTGATATCTATTTATATCTCAACATAATAATAATCATTCTCAACGAAAGAATGATTATATTCTCTTAAACCTTGTGAAATATTGAAAAAAAGTGTTAAAATACCTGTTACATACAACTAATATGAGGAATTTTATAAATAAATTTAAATTATTTAACTCAAAATGAAGGTATCGTCCAAAAACACATGCAAACAGCTTCTGCCACCCGATAATCACGTGATCTATAGTAGATGAAAACTGACGTAGCCAGTGACGTTGCGAGGTTTTGCCTCCCTTTTGAATGTGTTGCCTTACCTGTAAAAACACATTCCAGGTAATATCGCTAATAATGACGTCATGAATAAACAGGCAGGTTTTGTCATGCGGAAGGTGTTGCCTCAGAAAAGTTTTTGCGCACGCGCAGTTGAATGAGTGTTTATGCCAGATAGACACTGGATCATGGAACGGGTGTATGCTCGCTCGTGTCTTTCGTGGGTGCGAGTGTTTGTTGTTTTGTGATGAATAGAGAAATGTTTGTTCTTAGGTTGCGGAGATCAAGTTGCTCCGTGCAAATGTAGATTAGATGATTATTATTTTTTAAGCTTTAGTGCTAATTACTTTCTTTATATCCTTATATAAATTGAGCATTTATATTAACTACTTATATTTCAGTTCTGAAAATATGCCACCAAATAAAAAACTGAAAACATCTGAAACTGGTTGCGTAGAGAAAAGAAAAGCGATTTCAACAACAGAGGAAGATTCTAAGCAAGGTACTAAAATTCATTGTATATAGATCATTACTTATATTCATTTTATGTTGTTTAATTTTAACATACTGTCCTTGTTATTTCTGAAATTTGTTACTTGTATATGCAGCGGTACCGTAAGTAATTTTAAGTAGTTTGAGATTATTAAATCTATAATTTCATGACTTATTAGATAATGAATTATACAAACATTTATCAGTCAGAAATTTCAGTGTAGGTTTTATACAACTCCGTAAACCAAGAATATGAAGAAAAATATAATTACGTGTAATAGTCTGAATTCATAAATGTATAAACTTTCAATGTAATAAAAGTAAAATATTTTTCTATGTATAATGTCTAATATTCTTCTTTTAAAAACTATTTATTGCATATGAAGAAAGCAATAATTCCATGTTCACTTTTAATGTATAGTTTCTAATAATATGTATTATATAATTTAATGTAAAACATGATAAAATAATGAAAAGTTATTGCGTCCAAATGGCAATGAATTAGGTTGAACTATTTTGTTCTGTTCTATTGACTATGTTTAGCATCATTTTACTCCTGGTACCCTACTTTTTATGGCTGTCCATCTCACTCCTGTATGTGAGTCAGAAGTTGTGTTTGTTTTGAGCTAGATTTCATTGGTTTCCTTGAAGTTAAAATTTTTCATTTAAAACTTTTTTACCTCATTTTCGGCATAAACAAGTTAGTTTATGCAAGGGTAATAATTGAGTTTTTTATATTCTTCCATTACTTAATGGTATTTTAAACGTATATTGACGTCATTAAAGTTTACTAAAATTTTATTTTTGTAAATCAGTTTTCAAATAACATTCTGACTAGTTTTTCATGAATTATTCCTCTGAAGTATATGTTTTAAATAAGTTTTCCACCAAATATTTTCAAAGTTAAAACCTTCAATAATTTCTATGTCTGCACAACAAAAACTCTTTAAGGAAATACTTTCAAAATCCGTTTTTTAAACAAATTTTCCCACAAAAGATTTTTAAGTCAAGGCTTTTTTTCTTTAAAACACAAAATAAAACTACCTTTCCCTTTTGAATGTGTCAGATGACATAGCTACTTGGCCTTCCAAGTTGAGAATCTATCGGCATAGATCAAATCTACCCCATTTATTGATTTGCATAACTGCTAATTAATATCTTTAAATAATACATGTTATGTGGAAAAAATACATTCTGATCAAGAAAATAATTTCTTCATATATTTAAGTAATCAATAGCAAAGTATCATAAAACAACATTTTTTGATCAAATTTCAATGAGAAACTCGCAAAAATTAAAGCCGTTATATAATTTTTTCTCTGGTTGAAATGAGTGTAAAGAATTAACAGTTTCTTAAAAAAATTTTAAATCCATATGATTATCAACATATGATAACATATCCTATGATCAGTGTGATAAAATGATATTTTTTAAAGAAAATTAGGGAAAAAGTCTATATCAACAACAAGACCCAAAGGATGGGAGGGTTTTTCCATGTCAAATCAACTCTTTCCATGTCAGTCAATCATTTTAGCAAAAATCAGAATGATCCCCCCCCCCCCCCTTCAGATTTTGATGATCTTTGGAACACTTGCAGGTTTCATGGACATGAAAAAATATCAATTCTTAGTGGTATTACTTCATTGGTTCAAAAAAAATCACATATGTCAGTCTTCAAATGGCTCTAAAACAGTAACCAGTTGAAATGCAGACCTGAACTTAGGCTCATTTTAAAGCTCTTTTCCAGGGCTTTCATATGATATGCAACATAATAGGGTTTATAAAAAAAAATTTTAAACCTGTTTGAAATTTTAAAATTTGAATTTCTCAAAAATTGACAATTTTAAATTTTTGAACGCATTCTCAAAATAAGTTTATATATACATCTAACAGCACCCAAAATCGTATTTTGGGATCTCTATGGGATCCTGAGATATATGAGGTATAATGTACGCATGGTTAGAGGAAAAATGTCAAATTTTTCATATATATACAAATAAATATAATTACAGTGGAATCTCGATCTATTGTTTTACAAGGGACTGACTGAACTGAATGATAAATGCGGGAAAATGAAAGATGCGAGAACATAACAAAGTAATATGACAGTCGGGACTGTGGGAAATAAACAACCCATATGGGAAAATGATGATTCAGGGATCGATCGATTGAGATTCCACTGTATAATGTATAATTAAATGCATATATAATATAGTTATATATATAACTATAAGTATGCACTTTTCTAGAAAATCCAGCCTATCTCAAAATCATAATTTTTTTTTATTTACAGAATCATTCATAGAGTTTACCAGTTTAGAAACATGGAATTAGCACATGTACAGCTATTACATCTTTATTTCTGGGAGGCCAGGAACCTTGTTGCCTTGTAAACTGTATGTTCGACCAGTTGGTATGATGGGGTTCACCTTGCAGATCACATTTGAAGAAGGAATCCATAGTATCTATGTTGGAAATATTCTGATTTTCCCATTCAAAGAGTTGTTCTGGAGTCTGTATTTGGTCTTCATAAGGCTGTTGCAGGCTAGCCGTGGCTGCCAATCTTTTTACTGTGTCTCCCACCCTATCACATGGGCCTTTTCCATGTGCAGTGGCTGAAAAATGCCATTCTGCTTGAACTCTAGAATCTTTTTGTTTTGTCAAGTTTTGAGAGTGGATTTATCAGGGATCAGCCGCAGAGGCCAGCCTGTGGCATTTAAACCTGTTCCTTCACTATAAAAATTTTGCGGTTGAAGCCAAATGGCATTTTTTAGCCACTGCATTTCCAACATAGATTTCACATATGTAAACCATGAAGAGTATATTTAAACAGAAGAAAAATCAGCACACCTGTGCAGCAAAACTGTAGCTATCCCAGGTACATAAAAGCTCCATTCATTTGTACCCGCGAAGTGTAGAACAAAAGTAACTGTCAAATCAATTTCTTCTGCACCCACATCAACCATCTTTCCTGTAGCAAGTAATGCAAATAAATTGGGCTTCAGTGACGGGTGGATATGTAGTTGCAGTCTATGGTGGCAAATGGTACCAAAGCTATGTTTTAGCTTAAAGTGAAGATGTAAACAAAGTAAAAGTAACATTTCTCCATTCTCAAGGACCATGTCCTTCTTTTTCATACCCTACAAGACTGATGTACTGTGGCTTCCGTCTTCAAATGTGATCTGCAAAGTGAACCCCATCACACCAAATGGTTGAACATACAGTTTACAAGGCAACGAGGTGAGAAAAGTTGAGGAGATTGTGCAAGAGTTCATGGCCTCCCAGAAATGAAGATGTGATAGCTGTACATGTGCTACTTCCATGTTTCTACACTGGTAAACTATGTATGATTCCGTTAAAAAAAATTTATGATGTTGAGATAGGCTGGATTTCTAGAAAAGTGCATACTTATAGTTAAATATATATAACTATATTATATATGAATATAATTATACATATGTAATTATAATTACATTTGATTGTATAATTATACATTATATTTATTTGTATATATATGAAAAATTTGGCATTTTTCCTCTAACCATGCATACATTATACCTCATATATCTCAGGATCCCATAGAGATCCCAAAATACGATTTTGGGTGCTGTTAGATGATGATATAAACTTATTTTGAGAATTTTTTTCAAAATTTTAAAATTGTCACTTTTTGAGAAATTCAAATTTTAAAATTGTCACTTTTTGAGAAATTCAAATTTTAAAATTTCAAATAGGTTTAAAAATTTCTTTATATTAACCCTATTATGTTGCATATAATATGAAAGCCTTGGAAAAGAGCTTTAAAATAAGTTCAGGTCTGCATTTCAACTGGTTACTGTTTTGCATCCATTTTAACACTGACATATGAGGTTTTTTTTGTAAAAAATTTAAATTTTAATATTTAATAACTTTTGAACCAATTAATTAAGACCACTAAGAATTGACATTTTTCTATATGTCCATGAATCCTGCAAGTGTGCCAAAAATCATCAAAATCTGGGGGGGGTCATTCCAAATCATTGTGTTGATTTGACATGGAATGACTCGGGAATAAAATAGACCAGCCATGAAATTTTTGTAATTACTATGTGCTTATGTTAATTCATTTGGTGACACTGGAAGTTCTCTTTTAGATTTTGGAGCTGATTGGAGGGCACAATGTAAAAGTGTTTGTGACATCAACAGTTATGCTTTGAAAAAAAGTGTTCTGACAGATGTGACATTTATAATAGGAGAAGAATTATTTGAATGCCATGCCCATCGTTTAATTTTAGCTCTAGGAAGTCCTGTTTTTGAAGCCATGTTTTATGGGTCCCTTGCTGAAAAAGGAGACACTATTACAATTCCTGATGTTGATCCAGAGGGATTTCGGAATCTTCTTAGGTAATGCTATTTTGTTTTGTAACAGTCAGTATATAGCAATCATAGAGTATTTTTAAATGTTTTATTTAATATTAATGTGTCTTAAAGATTTGTTTTATACCAAGGGTAAACAGTCTGTTAATGACCTATAGTTTATGTTTTTTAGACAAGTGATTTAAAGTTAATTAACAAGAAATATATATATTTGTTTTAAGAAGCAGTAAATAATTTATTTACAGACTCATTTATTTTTGGTTTGAATGCATAATGCAACATGCTAGCATATATTTTTGTGGTTGAATAAATGTTCAAACCCATTAGAAGTAAATGAGGGTGAATGTCTTCATAAAAGTTTTCTGTGATAAACCAAATTAAAAAATCCTTTGTAAAAATAAAGAAAATTAAGTTATAAATACAGGTAGCCCTCCTACAGCACGGCATCTTACAACACGGTTTCGCTCTAACACGATATGGTAAATTGCGGGAACCCTCGTATAACACTGCAACCTGTAACACGGTTTCACTCTAACACGATAAAAAAATTACGAAAACTCTACAACACTGTACTTCTGATTAACATGATTTTTGTTTAACACATTTTAACACTAAATTACCTTAAAATAATGACGGGAAGGAATAATGAACTATAGTGTCTTTACATGAAAATGGATAAACATATTATAATTTATTCATTTATAACTCTATAAAATTACAAGAAGGCTTAAGCTTAGCTGAAAATCTTGAATCCTTTTTCCTGGAAGAAGCCGAACATTCAAAACGGAGCTGCAAAATTGTCTATCTCCATACCGTGAATCCACAATGACCTTGTAAGAACCAACAAATGAACCAAAATTGCAAATTTTTTAAACAGGATAGAAGGTGCAAAAAATCTAATTGAAGAAAAAAGGTTCTGAAAGCAAAGGGGATATCGTTCAATCGAAAAAACATTCTTGTTTGATTGTACTGAGCAGTGATGAGGAAGAAATTTATTATATTAAGGTCGCATTAAATGAAAATAATATTTTTCTATTTCTTTTCGTTTTGTGTACATTTATATTTTTAACAAAAATTAAGTCGCTTGTATGGAATTTTTAAAAAAAAGTTTGTTTTTAATGAGTTTTCCGAACGTAACCCCCTTTTTTGAATTGTCTGTGGGTCTCATATAACACGGTTTCACACAACACGGCATTTTCTAGGAACCTATCTACCGTGTTATAGGAGGGTTACCTGTACTGTATTTTTAATAATGTTATTAATTTTTTATATTTTTAAAATTTCTATTTGTATATGGTAGTTTCTTATTTGTTTGTAATTATTTAATTTTATAGTAATACTTTTTAAAAAGAACTCATTAGTATTGCCTTTTTGAAGTGTTCTATGTGCTAGTATATGAAGAACTTTGTGTTTTTAGGTTCTTATATTCCGATGATATATCCTTCCAAAGTGATGTAATTGCTTTCAAAACTTATTTTGCTGCTGACAAATATTGTGTTACTCACCTGAAAGAGCAGTGTGAGAAGTATCTTTGCAGTGTTGAGATTGTGCCTTCTAATGTCTGGATATTTCTTGAAAGCTCCCTTTATCTCAATTCTCAAGCTATCAAGGATCGATGCTTCACTTATCTAAGGTACAGTACCGAGGCTGCATTACTGCATAAGAGTTTCCTTGATGTGAGTGCCAAAACCATTGAAACCCTTTTATGTCTTGATTCATTGAATGTTACTGAGATGAAACTGTTGCTGAATATTGTCCGATGGGCAGAATATAAATGTGATGCAGAACAAGAAGATTCTTTTCAGAGTATTCTCATGCCTCTCCTGCGATTCATACGTTTTGGAGCTTTGACAGCACCTCAGTTTATCAACTTTCTGGAGACTCAAAAATTTAAAGATTTATTGGGAGATAGGGATGCATTAGCCATTTTAAAGCACATTATCCAGCCTTTGACATGTGCATTACCAGATTGGTGTTGTACAAAAACCTGGCGAGATCGTATTGTTGAAAAAAAATGCAAGCATGGTTCAAATTCATGCTCTTGTGATAAGCCAAAAACTTCTTGTAAGGATAAGGACCATTCAAAATCTAAATCAAAAATACATTTTCTTGCTATTCCTTCATCAAGTACTATATCTTCATGCTCTTCATCATCTTCATCTTCATCATCCTCATCTTCGACTTCAATGTCTTCTGATTCAGATGAGCATGATTGTGATTCTGATTATTTTGTAGACTAATAGGCAGAGTATGTGTAGGAATATTTGAGTTTGTATTGGCTATAAATAGTAATATTTGTATGAAACTTGATTTTAAAGCTTGGGTCCATGTTAATTTTGCCCTCCAAAGTTGGTAGTCATTAAAAGCTGCAAATATGTTAAGATAGGGAATTTTTATGAGTACTGTCTTAAAATTTTATAAATAATACAAATAATAAATGAGATCTGCAAATACCTTTTCTATAATTGAAGGTGCTATCATATTGAAATTTCTCTGTAAGTATAGCTTATATATATATATATTCTCTAATAAATCCTGTAAATCTTTGGAGAAAGAATTCTAACTGTAGATTTATTTAATGAAATATTTTCAATTACTCAGATTTATCAACAAATTCTAAATCAGAAAATGTATCTGAAACACGGCAGTTTTAAGATTAGAAGCAAATCATAATTTTATTTTCCATTTTAACAGATTCTGTTTTCTTACCTCTCTTGAATTTTCTTTTTGTTTGCGTTTTCTTGCTCATTTTATCAATCTCTTTTTTTTTTCTTCCCCTCTTCCCTTAAATTCATATTGTCTCTCATTCCTGTAGAATTTAACTAATAGGAATCTTCTATATTCTGTGAATAAAGGTCTATTAGTATTGTTTCTCAAAGTAAATATGCTTTGTAACATAATTTACTTGGAGAAACAATAACTCCAAGTAAATATGTTTTGTAATAGTTCAGTCTTTCAGATAAGCAAACTTTAGTTCTGAACATCCCAGAAAGAGCTAAAACTGTTTGTCTAAAAGTGATATCAAAACAGGGAAACATGAAGCTGGGAGGAGGAAAATTCATATCTCCTTTCAACTAGTGGGGTTGCATAATGTTTCTCTGTTTCATATCAAATTGACAGTTACTCAATTACTTTTATATATTTAGTATGATAAGTATGTTAAACCTAAAGTAAGCTTGACTTTCCTGCCTTATTAAAGTAAATGTAAAAAAAGTTGCCTTTTAAAAAGCTCAAGATGATGCTTACTGCCCTCATCACATCATACTTTCAAAACTCCTTTGCCATCTTATAAGGGTTAAAGAAGGGTTTTATTATGTTGATTTAAAGTTCATATGTGTAAACAGATTTAGCCTTTTTTATATTTATTAAGCTTACGATTGCTTTTGCTTCTTATTTAATCTTTTTGAGTTGTGGAATGTGATCTACTCATTAATTTTTTATTACATTTGAGCCTTTTAAGTTTGTTTTAAAATTTAAATTTTCATGATAAGTATTGCCTTTAAGGTTAGTTCTCACTGACGGTGTTTTGTTCAACAGCATTTCACGTATTTAACTATCTGATCATATGAAAAAATAAAAATATAAATATACATGAATGTTAAATGTATTAATTTGTATAGGGGTATATATTTCTCATTTTGAGATGGATTATTAGGATGCCTCTTAGCTCTCATGACTTAAAAAATATATGTATGGAAAGAACAATGTCAATGAAGAGTGGGGTTCAGATTAGAGTCATTTTTTATCAAACTGACTCCATTGATTCTTTTTTTTAGATTTCAGTTATCATTTCTGTTCTCTTTATACTTGTGCAGTTATCCTAATTGCTTCATTGCTTTCCTTGTGTGTATATATATATATATATATTAGTTTAACATCCCTCTCTCCTAATCAATCAAAATTTTGAGCAATTCCATTTCAAATTTAACACTATGATATATATATTAATGCTTTATTTTGGTAATAAATTGATTATAATAAATGAAAGTGAGTTAATTGTAAGATGTTATAAATATATAGGTGCAGTTTAAATTTTACAGTTGAAGATGAAGTATAAAATTCTTGCAGTTCTCACTACTTTATTTAATTTTCATGTATTAAGGTTTTGTCTATTATATAGGCTTGCATAAATAAGAGTTGTTGACTTGAATTTGTGGTTTGTTGTGCAATTTCATAACCAGAATGAATCTATATTTTTACTTGTGACTGATAGAATTTGGTTAGTAAACACTGTAAAGATATGATAATCCATAATTTGTGTATATTGTATAGTGAGAGATGACAGTTGTTGGAATTCATGAAGTATTTTTTTTAAAATTATGTAATATATTTGTACTGAAATGGTCTAATTTCTTTAGTATTTTGAAAGGCTACAGAATGCCCAATTAATTAAATAATTGTGCAATTTAATGATTCTGAAGCTTGGTAATTAACAGGATGATAGTTTTTATCATTTTGTTATACAGAATGAAATTGTATTATAAAGCTTTTAGCAGTAAAATCTATTTGAGTAAACAAATTTTGTACTTTGTAGTCATAGTCTGGGTTGCGTTACCTATTGTTTATAATGTAAAAATTGTAAAATCTTGTAACTTTATGATTTTAATTAGATCAAATAAATAAGAGTACATTTTGTATAATTTCTCATGAAGTTCAGGGGTCGTGCCAGTGTATTCACTGTAGAATAATCACTGACAGAGTAGTTACCTTGCATCTAACCATTGATGATTCATTGAAAATTTCAATAAGTAAAAATAATCTGGAATGGTCAATGATGGGCAAAACACAACTATCCACACAGGCACTAACCTGATGTATTTTTTAATGAAATATCTGTGTCAATTTTTATGTAAATAAAATATATTGTGTGTATATTTATATATAAAATTATGAGTAAATAAATGATTAATAAGGGAGAAAAAATTTTATGCTTATAGGCATTCAAAATATTTTTCAGCAGAAACCATTTTCTGAATACAATCTCTCCTACTCATAGTTCAGGATTCTTACATTTAAATTTTATCATAAGTCATTCATAATGTAGTAGGTTTTATCACTGTGAACTTTCTCCTGTGGTAATTTTATTACAGCATACTTTCACTAGTAAAATAGTTTACTCTGAAGACTTACCACTGCATATGAAGCAGTGGTAATAAAATACGTAAACTGTATACTTTCGCTTAACATGCTTCAGATTTTTGAGCATCAGCATTTTTCTGCTTGTTTTTCTTTTCTTTTTCTTTTGCACTATGTATAGTCTATGGGAAAATACTTATGGAGTATATCTCCTAAACAAACTTTCATTTGATTGCTTATGTTAGTACCACTTCAAGTATTGAAACTGTTTCAGGCACTTCTACATGAAATTTATTTTGTGTATTCAGTCTAACTGAACTGCATTCACTCTGAATAGTACTTAGTTTTCTATAGTTATTCTCAAGTGCCTAGCATTAAAATCTTGATTTTATTCATCAATCTAATTTCTTTCCTTTTGCATTGGGATCACCATATCAAAATTTGATATTTCCTTTACATTGCTTTCTCAGCATTTTTTTTATTATAAAAACTAGATGATTTGGTTTCTGAATGTTTTTTTTTCTTTGCATTAATATTAATACTGTAAAATATCATTTATTTATCTTTCTTGTTGTCTTGACCAATCATACTGGAAAATGATTTTATTTCCCTGTCGTTTTATAATCCTTGGTTAGAAAGACAAATGAATAGTGGCAGTTCAGTCTATCTGTGCCAGACCTTAGTGTACTAAAAGAGATTTAGTTGCTGGTGACAGGGGAGATGTCAAAAATATTTATATTGATGCATTAAGTCATTTTGCATTACACCCTATGTTTTGCTTTCCATAAATGTTTCTCTGGAATGTTCAAATTATCCTAGAGATAGTCAAGTTAAAAAAATTTAACAGTCATAATATAAGAGAAAAATGTAATTAAATTTTTTGATGTTTTTCAGGAAAGCATTACTTTTATATGAATTTATTGCCATGGTAATAGAGAGTTGTTAACTACCTCGTGTATTTTATGTTATTTTAACTACATAACAAGTAAAAATGCTTTGGCAAAATATATGGCAGTAAAATACAGAGGTTATATGATACGTTCTATTTGCTTTTAATGCAAGACAAAACCTGTGCAAATATTTCAGGGTAAATCATTGGCATTTTTGGTATTTTTCAACATTTTATTGGTCTGTCCAAAACATTTTATTATATGGCTCATGAATGATTAGGAAGATTTTCATAGATTTGATTTTTTTTTCCCTTTCAAACTGGAAACTAGGAAAGCTGTGTTTTTTATTACTTAAATTTTACATTATTAATGTTATATGGATAATGTAAAAAAAATAATTTTGGTCTTAAAAACGAAACTTTAGATATAACTTCATTTAGAATTATATAAGTCCAAATATTGAATTATGGTAAAATATGTATAGCACCCATAAGATCGTTCACATCCACAGGATAAAGTTGTTTATAATGTGCTCCTTTTGCTATTTGCATGGTACCCCCAAAAAATGATAACCAGAAGCTCAAAATCTCATGGCACTCAATTCAAAATTATTTCAAAAACAAGATACGGTCATAAATCATTGAACCAAGGTATGGTGGCATCACACATAGCCATTCAGATTTATACTGCGGCTAGTGTTTCCAGATTATTTTAAATATTCATTAAATGTTTCTAATATCTGACATGCAGTGATGGGTAAAAACATTTACATGGTACTTAGACATCTAAATATTTTTAATCTCTTTATTAATCTTAAAAATGCATACTTCGTATTAAAAATTCATAATACTTTGTTTTAAAATCAGTTTTAATGTCATTAACAACCAATTTATGGGTAACCATCACTGATTTAATGAGCTATTTTTATCTTCCTGAGACATATGTATCTTGATATTTTAGACAAACGTATGACCAGGGTTTTGGTTTCGGTTTTAACTGAAAATCACGATTTTGAACTCCACAATAACTGAAACCAAAAGTCATAGGAAATTGGTTTGGGTTTTTTGACAATTTTTTTCAGAGCGCATCTCTAAAAGTTTATTAAAAAGCATTAAAGCTCATGCTTGGTGTTTTGTTTATGCAAATTGTTGTTTTACTGGGAATCCCAAATTTTGCTCGCATGAGTTTATTTGTTATTTATCTATGCCTTTAATGTCAAATTAAATAATGAAATTCATCTATAAATCAAAGAAATAAAAAGTATTGAATGTTCACATCAGATGTTATCCAGTTATATAGTTAGCAAGTTAGACAAGATAGAACAATATAGAAGCAAGTAGGATTTTCGATTTTGAGCATTTTTTTTAAAAACCCGGGTTTCGGGTTTGACGTTTTTTTAAAATTTAAAACCCGGGTTTACTTGGTTTGTTCCAGGGGGTCAATAGCAAAGAACTAAAATAATAAATAGTTTATTAGAAGCATTTAATTTATTTCAGAATTTCAAATATAAAAAATAACAGTAAATAAATTTAATGTTAATTAACATATGCATATATGTATAAGATAAATAAAAGTGGTACAAATATCTCATTTTTCATAAAACTGCCTTACAACCATCATTGCACTCAACATATCATCATTGAGTCGGCTTCAGAGTTTATTAGCAAAGAGACCCATTACAGAAAATGTTCGTTCTGCTTCCACCAAAGTTGGTCGAATTGTTGTTAAAGACCTGAAAAGTTTATCTAGCATTTCAGGTCGGCTTTTTGTTGCCCGAAACAACTCAATTTCTTTTCTTATGATATATGAACCAGATTTTGATATTATGATTTTCCTTATTATAGTCCAGTCAACGAATGATTCTAGGTGGAAAGTCATAGGGCGGAAGAACTGACTTAGTTAGAACTGAAAAGTTTATCCAGCATTTCAGGTCGGCTTTTTGTTGCCCGAAACAACTCAATTTCTTTTCTTATGATATATGATCCAGATTTTGATATTATGATTTTCCTTATTATAGTCCAGTCAACGAATGATTCTAGGTGGAAAGTCATAGGGCGGAAGAACTGACTTCAGAACTTTGTTTAGACTAGTTAGGAGGTAAACATACTAAAAGTCCCCGGTCCTAGGGGGGGGTGCCCCGTTTTTTCGGTTTTTCACTCATAACTCAAAAATGATTGATCCTACACAAAAAAAAAAAGTCTTATACAAGAAATAAAACTGAAAAATTTCCTACAAAAAACATATATAAAATTTATTCGTGTCTTCAATAGTTTCTGAGAAATGAGCCGGAGAAAATCACTAATTTATGAAAAAATGAATGTTGCCCTCTTTTTTTCGATAAACTTCACCTCTGGAATTCTTTACCGTCGATCTGAGAGACAAACCTTTGGAATGAACTTGTACAGCATTAAATTTCCTTCAAAACGACATTATTTATTTAATGTAAACATTAAATAATAATATATTATTTAATGTTTTACCTTCATTTGTTCAAAAATTAGAGCAATTTTGTGATTTCTTACAAATTTCGAAAAATAAGCCTCAAAGCTGTAGTTTGCACTTTCTGTCATTTAAACTGTTAAACCATTTTTTTAAACGCTGAGTAAAGTGCAATACCTTCGTAACACCTCGGGAAGAAAGTTTTAGTGTAATAAAAACAGGTACATAATTACATTAAATTAATATAATGTAAATTTAAGATAATTTAAAAAATAATTTAGGTTACAGTACACAAAAAATTGGTAATGTAAATTTGGTGAAGCAACTTTAATCGCAACAATTTTAGAAAGAAAATTATGTTGAAAATGTAATTAAATTACTTTGCGGCGCTTTGGACAAGAGGGTCCAGGGATTTCCTCAGGTGGTGGGTCGTCTTTTACTGCGAATGGCTCCTCCGCAACTTCCTCCATTTCTGTAGTGAAGAGAAGGGTTTCAGTTTCTTCCTCGTCCCCAAATTCGCATTCCAAAACGTGAATACCGTTAGTACAATGCCCATTAGGGATGCGACATCGATGTTTTGATAAAAAACATCGATTTATTGAAGCCGATTTTTTTTAACATCGATGTTTCGTGCTCGATGTTGTTTTTTAAATGAAAATGTACCATAATAATAAAAAATTAACCACGTAGCATAATTTTCCCACTCAGTAAATGTAAGTCTGAATTCTGAAAAGGACAAATACAAAAGGGGGAACGATTAGAGACAAATGGCAATGAACAACCAATGAATAATAATTATATGCCCCAATAATTGTTATTTACAGTAAAGAAAAAATAAGCTTGTTCAGTTTCCCCCCATACGTTGGTTTTGCATCAGTACTTCAAATTGGTGTAAATATATGTAATTTTCTTTTGTATTATTTAATTTAAAAATAAAATATTTGTTAATAAATTGCTATAATTTCTTCTTCAATTTTCTGGTAAAAGTAATAAAATGTGTAATGGAAATTCTGCGAAATGCGCTGACTCTAGCAACCAAGTTTTTGTCATTTGTATCAGCCCGATCTGAGAGTAAAATTACCCCCCCCCCCCCTCCATGACTAACCAAAGTAACATTAATCTTAGAGGTTACTAAACGAGTTTTAAAAAATGAAAGTTCATAAACATTGATGGTTTTGGGGCGATGTTTTATTAGCATCGATGTTTTAATATTGAATATCGATGTTTTGTTGTCGATGTTGCATTCCTAATGCCCATGACAGTTATGGCAAACAGTAGAGCAGTTCATCGATGCTCTCCTGCACCCACATTTGCTACTGGTACAACCTTTAGTGCACCGGCAAAATATCATACTCAGGATATCATCTGGTGCGGGTGGGTCCTTCGTTGGTATTGGATAGAGATGATTCCCTTTCCGTTCCCACCCCCACTCTTCAGGAGGAAGCTCTTTTCCTAACCACAGTTGGACCTGGTGGTAACATCGATACAAATGTTACAACCAGGTAACATGGTTTTTTGATTTCTCAATCGCGGTTCTCACTGACTCGACACGACGTTGGAAACTGAATGAGATAAGATTCCTGGTAGCTGACCTTATGTATTATTCCTACCCACGTGTGAGATACTAAGAACCTCTCTCGATTTTATTGGAAATTATTGCTTTTGAAAGATGAAATCGGTCGTTTCGACCACGGCGCGACTGTTGAGTCCGCAGGTATTTGCACCTGGTGGCATACCCTGCGCTTGTGAACCCCCACAATAGCTCTATTATTCCCCAAAGAACAATGTATCTATTGCACAACAAAACAAAATAGGAAAACGGAGCAAACATGTCGAAAATGTTGCTCATATATATGCAAAGAGCATAATTCAGTATGTATGTTTTAATAAAAGAACATAATCTGCGTGTATTATAAAGCGCACGTGTTCATGTTAGATACTATTTGCACTAATCCTTCTCCCCCTCCTTCCAAACACCTTAAGAATAGAAGTACAAAACATAATTACGAGAGGTTTCCTGTCCACATATAAAGAATTTTTGTGGATGGCATAACCATTTAAATGGCAAAAAGTGCAGACTACAGATTTGAGGCTTATTTTTCGAATTTGTAAGAAATCCCAAAAGTGCTCTAATTTTTAAACAGATGAAGGTAAAACATTAAATAATATATTGTGGTAAGGAATACGAAGAGATTTACGTATGTTAGTGCTTACACCACTAGCACTTATTCACAAACCCAGGTTCAAAGGAAACAAATAAATTAGCCTTGGTTGCCTCTGCACAATATATGTTCATAGTGTGAATGAAAATGACAGACACTATCAAATACAATCACATACATTTAATAAAGAAAAAATATTTCATTTCATTACACATCAAATAATAAAGAATTGATCATCATTCCTATGAACATTCGTGAAAATCAAGGTATGACCAGGCTAAAAGGAATTTTACAATACTAGCTAAGGAAAGAATAACGGGGGATATTGGTCGGCAGAATTTACGTTGGAATGTCAAAATTTAATAATCATGTGCCAACTGACCATTCTAAACACATCATATTACACATTAGTACACATCACAAAAACATATAAATTACCCTAGAGCAGTGTTTCTCAACCGTTTTGGCACAATGGACCACTTTAAAAATTTTAAATATGTCACGGACCCCTCTGTGAAAAAAAAATTGCTTAAACATCATTTATTACAAAATATATTCTGTTTTATTATTTAATTATTTTAATATTTTTATTTTAATAGTATAAAAAATTTGAAGAAATTAAAATTTTTAATGTGAAGGCTGTTGCTGCTTTTCCTTGATTAACAGATTGAATTGAGGGATGGTTTTCGACAAAGCAACGCGCATATCATGTTCGATATTCAGTCGATTTCGATGTTTTGTTTTTATTGTGACAAGTGTGGAAAATCCCTCTTCGCAAAGATATACTGTAGCAAACGGAATAATGGCTGCCATAGCTCGTTTTACAAGCAATGGGTAGGCTTCTCTTAAAGAAGACCAAAACTCTCCGAGAGTTTTTGAATCGAAATCCATTTTTAACAAGGACTTTGTTTTCAAATCAATTAGCTCATCTTTGGCAAGGTTCATGTCATCGATTCAGTCAATATCACAAAGAAAAGGATTACGAATCCACAACTCATCTTTTATATTTATTCCATCCGAATTGAAATATTTTTCAAATGAAACTTGAAGTACTTCCAGATGTTCACAGATTTCATTTTTCAAGTTATTCAATAACAAACTATCTTGCCGAGATCCATTTTCAAAAAGTACTTCGTCCAACATTTGAAAGTTTGCATATATCCCATTTTGAATTCTAATTTTCCAAAGTGAGATTTTCAATAAAAATGCCTGTAGTTTCTCAGTGGCATCCATAATTGTTGTATCAGACCCTTGAATTGAAAGACTTATATCGTTCATGTGGTTAAAAATGTCTGCCAGGTAAGCCAATTTACATATAAAATCTTTTTTCTTGAAATATTCGAAGAGTGAGTTATCTTTTTCTTCTAAAAAAAGTGATACTTCTGTCTTCAACATGAAAATTCGTTTCAAAACCTGCCCTCGTGACAGCCAGCGCACTTCCGTGTGGTACAGAAGTACCTCATGTTCTGCGTTCATTTCTTGACACAGTGTTTTAAAAAGACGATGATTAAGAGCTCTACTTCTAATAAAATTCACAGTTTTAATAACTATTGACAATACTTCTTGTAAGCTGGTTGGAAGAGTTTTTGTAGCCAGTGCATGTCTATGTAAAAAACAATGTGTAACAATAACATTAGGAGCCTCTTTTTTTACCAAATGGGCAAAACCAGATTTATTGCCAAGCATCGCAGGTGCTCCATCCGTACAAAGTGAATGAAGTTTTTGTTTCCAGTCGAAGTCGTGTTTGGAAAAGAAAACATTTAAAATCGCTAAAACATCAACTGCCTTTGTAGTTTGCAAAAGAGGCTCACAAAATAAGAATTCTTCTTTGATAGTATTAGCAGACACGTAACGAACAAAAACAAGAAGTTGACTACAATTTGAGATGTCTGTAGTTTCATCCAGTTGCATACTAAAGGGAAATGGCGATGCTTTCAATTCATCGATGATCTGTTTCAAGATATTGCAAGAAATTTCAACTATTCTTGAATGTATCACATCATTGGACAATGGAATAGCCTCAAGTTTTTTTCTCTGTTCCAGTCCACAAACAAATTCAACCATTTCCAGCGCACATGGCTTAATTAATGTCTCTCCAATAGTATGTGGTTTCTTACTTTTGGCAATACGATATGCAACTCTGAAAGATGCCTCAACCAAAGGTTTTTGTGGAATACCAAATCCAAGTTTGGTTAATGTTTCAGATTTCGAAAACTGGGCTTTCTTTGTAAAAAATTCTAGATCTTTAGATGCATTTTCAGGATGATGAGATTTTAGATGCTCTATCAATTTTGCCGGTTTCATACTGGCGTTTGCCAAAACTTTTCCACACAGAAAGCATTGTGACTTTTCAACACCGTCCGATTCTTTCATGCAGCAGAATCCATATTTTACATAATTTTCATCATACTTCCTTTTTTTGGACATTTTGGGCTACAAAAAATATCAAATAATCAAATGAAACATTAAGAATTCACTCGAAAAAACTGTGACACAAAAAACACTTGAAAAAAAAATACTTTAATTACAACTTATGAAAGAGTAAAACAAATATTTTGTTTTAAAAATTTGCAAGAACTTTGCGGAACTGATTTTAACGTCACTTTATTTCCAAGTGAAGTAAAATTCAAAGGCTACTTTGTGTTTCTAAAAATTTCAAATTTTATATGGTTTGCGAATGTTCTTTTCCTCGTATTGTGGAGGTCTCTATTGGGAAATGGCAGACAGACGGCTTACAGAGGTTGCCCGTGACAAAAAAGTTTTTTTTAAATATTGATGCAAACATTTTAAAAATTAGGAGCAGTCGGCGGACCCCCAAAATATGACCCATGAACCCCCAAGGGGTCCATGAACCACAGGTTAAGAAACCCTGCCCTAGAGGAAGGATTCTACTTGGTGTAAAAAAAATTAGGAAAAGTAATTATGATATAAAAAAAAGAAGAAGAACGTCACCCGATTCACAAAATTTCGCGCTGTGAAGGAGTTCGGTTGAAGGGCCGAAATTGTAGCACTCCAGGCTTCCGTCCGGTTCTATCCTTCTAAGTCGTGGGAAGAAAGCGACTCCTGGATCAGAATTCTCTGCAATTCATGGGAACACATCTGATGAATACCCGCTGTGAAGGAGCTAGGCTGAATGGCTAAAAAAAGGCAGCGTTCCAGGCTTACGGCAGGAATTGCACTCCTGTGTCGTACAAAAATGGCAGCCACCGGATCAGAGATTCTCTTGTTCTCGGGAACCCTTCTCGTCAGAGGACAAGCCGTGAATCATCGCAGGGTTACCTCGCAGCCAGAGAGAAAACTTCCCGACCTCTACGCTCACGCATTCCACCGATACTGCCGCATTCCCGCGAAAAACTGTCTGGTCGCTCGAATCCACGTTGCAGCGCCGTCTTTCATGGGACCAAGAAGTGGTCATTCAAGCCTAAGTCCGGCCCTTCTCCCCCAACCCTTCAAAAAAAGGAAAAACATGGCGGACAGTCCGAACAAAATGGCGAATTCGCCATTTAGCCAAACAAAATAAAAGGGGGAACGTAAAACAAACAAAAAAAAACTATTAATTAATACTGAGTTAGCTTTTAAGTGAGATGATGATTAATTACTATAACATTACTATTGTTTGGTTTAGTTAGTAAAACTTATGGAGTGATGAAAAAAAAAAGTCGTTATTTGACAGTTAGAACAATCATCACGACAATATTCGTTTTGAAGGAAATTTAATGCTGTACAAGTTCATTCCCAAGGTTTGTCTCTCAAATCGACGGTAAAGAATTCCAGAGGCGAAGTTTATCGAAAAAAGGGGGGCAAAAATTCATTTTATCATAAATTAATGATTTTCTCTGGCTCATTTCTCAGAAACTATTGAAGATACATATAAACTTTATGTATGTTTTTGTAGGAAATTTTGTTAGCTTTATATTTTGTTTAGGACTCTTTTTTTGTAAGATCAATCGTTTTCGAGTTATAAGTGAAAAACCAAAAAACAGGACCTTCTTAGGACCTCCCCCTCCCCTAGGACCAGGGACTCTTAGTCAGTTTACCTCCTAACTAGTCCAAACAAAGTTCTGAAGTCAGTTCTTCCGCCCTATGACTTTCCATCTAGACCCTCTTTTGAGCATTCATTGACTGGACTATTATCATTCTCCTGTAGGAACATTCTAAGCTCATCAGATAGGGACATTTGTTTAGAACAAGCACCAATACTCGTAGCAGCATCTTCAATTCCATCTTTAACTCCCACCTCAACTGCTACTTCTGGTTCAGACTCTGAACCATTATCATTTACGTTGAATAATCGTTTTATTGAGGTTGTTGCCAGATCAAATATTTTGTTTTAAAATTTTTTACTACCAAACTCATCATATGATTCATTGACGAAATCGAGATTTTTCAAAAATTTAATGAGATGAGCCAGCTCTGGGTTTCGACACTCTTTGAATCGAATTTCAAATTTTTGAAGTAGAACATTCGCGATAGGAGTGTTTAGGTTTCTTAGCCTTTTTTTTTTTTTTTTGCTAATGTCCCTGGGGGATGACGACATTACACCCCAGTCCGGTATACATATAAAAACAAGGAAATAGAAACAGACAAATGACACAATCACAGAAGAATTTTATTGACAAACGATGACACCGGCGATGGACGATGGTTTGCAGCTCCCCTTTCTAGACAGGGCTCTATTTGCAGGTGGAAGACTGACCGGTTCCCCAGAATACAGCCAAGTCTTATGCGGGAATCGAACACGCACCCCCGGCGTGTCAGGCTAATGCCTTTAACCACTTAGCCACTGGGCGACGGTTTCTTAGTTTATTCACTATAAATTCTAATACTTTTTCAGAGAGAGTAAGATCGGCATTTTCTTTACATAAGTATTGTACTGTGACTTCAAGGAGAGTAAGTGCATCACATAATTCTTTAATCTTGTCTAATTCCTGATTATTGAGATCAAAGTGATAATCTAGTTGAAGCATTGCAATTTTAACTTCTTTCCTCATCCCATAAAAACGTTGCAGCTTTTTTAAAAGAGAATTCCATCGGATTTTACAGTCCAGGAAAAGATTCTTCTCTTTACCAAAGGTTTCCAAACCTGTGGTTGCAGATATGTATCATTACGAACAGGGAACTTTCAGAACATTTTAACCATTTTCCTGACTTTTACAACAATCTTCTGAAGCTCAGCAATAAATATTGTTTGGTTGTCGTTGTACTCGGTGGGTTCTTCAACAGAATCCTCATTTTCATCTTCATAGTCAGAGTCACATTCTTCAATTTGCTCATTTTCTTGGTCAGTCTGTTCTTCTGATCTAATTTCTGAACTTTTATACAGAACTTCACAGACTACCAATAGAATAGCACGTGCCATGCAAACAATATGGAATGGGCCAGTATAACGGCCATACTTCAACATTATGCTTGCACCATCAGTGATTGAAGCTACCACACCATTATCCAATGAAATATCATACTCGCTGAGCCTTTCTTTTACAATCTGAATTACTTTTTCTGCATTTACGCTTCCCATAACTCTAATTAAACCAAGAAATTGGAAGCCGGTGGAACAGTGTATATTCAGGTTAATAAATCTACGGTTTCGTATTGATGTGGTTTCATCGAAATTAATTGAAAATTGACCATTGTCCTCTTTGATTTCTCTGATTATTTTAATGATTTTGCTCTGCACAGTTTCAAAATGTTTCATAAATAAAATTTTTGTTTGGCTAGGACTACTAGGAAGGAGCACACTAAATGCTTTAAAAGCTCGTCTTATCAATGAACTATTGGAAAGCTGATGAAATGTCATACCATCTACAACAACTCATTTTGTTATAGCCTCTTCAACAGATTCTGCATTTTTTTGTGAAATAGTCATCAGTTTTTCGAGATTTCAGTTTGGGCTCGTCGTCCTCACCAAATTTAGAACATGTTAATACTTCAATTTGATGTTTTGTCTTCATGTGGCTTATCAAACTTTTTGTACTTGAACCCGAAGCCTTCAGGATTGATGAACAGATATCGCATTTTTATATTTCTTGTGATTTGTTAAACAGAAAATGTTTCCATACACCAGATTTGTGCTTCGAGCTTACGTCCTCAAAAATATTCATTTTAGGGATTGTTAACTCTAATAAACTCGAATAATTAAAGTTTGTATTTAACACAGCTAAGCTACACAGCATCAGAAAAGTGTGCAAATATGCACTTAATTTTACGGTGGCGTATAGCCACATTAAAAGGTTATTTTAAAACAAATAAATACATACCTAATAAAAGAATAGTAACTGCAAAAATTATAATGTTTTGCTACGCAATAGAAAGCAGCGGGAACACAACACAACGAGAGATATAACTAGACCATGAAGCTACAGAAGGAGGAGCAGCTCAGTGTTAAAAATGTGTCTCCCTTTTTGTCGCCGCCACTAGAGGGCGCTCGCGTGCACTAGCGGGCGGCTTAGACACGGACAACCATACGCTTTAATATGGATTTTTCGTATTTTTCCTAGCGAAAACAAGTTGTTTTATTTTAGTGCGTATTTAATATGAATTTATTTATTCAATTTAACAATTTTTTATTTTCATTCAAAATCTTTATTTCAAGTGTTTTTTTTGCTACAATTCAATAAAATTCTTAAAGGAAATGAGTAAATAAACTTTTTCAGAATAATAGTGTATTGGTTTCAGAATAAATTAGTTCAGAATTTTGTAATAATTTAATAATTAAGGAAATGAAATTACAGAAAAGAATTGTGAAGAAAGTTTTTTATCATTGTTCATAATCTCTTATGGAAAAAAAAATGTGAGAAATAATACTGATTAACCAAAACACACACACACACATAGTAGAAAAGCAACATTTTCTATCAATCACAAATAAATTCTTATCAGGACTAATAAAATAGGAAGTCAATTCTGTATTTAATCAGACAATACTTTAAAATATCTTCCTTTGGAAAAAAAATCAGTCAAAGCATCTCAGATTACACTTTTTAAAACCGGAGGTATAATCGTCAAGTTGGTAAATTACTGAATACAAATTTTTTCAGCGAATTAAAAAGAAAAAAACAAATAACTTTGACAAGGACAAATCAGCTATATTTTTGAATTTTCACAAAGTACGCATTTTATTGCATAAGCAGATTTTGTACGCAGATTTTGCATAAGCATTTATAGTAACAACATTGCTTATCATACAATGAAAACTTATTTACTTAAGGGGTGTGGTCACTTTTACGTACCTTTAAAAGTATCATTTTTAGACCTATGTTCGATTGTATGTACTACTCATGATTTAATCTTGATTTATATGAAATTTTTTGAGTAACTGCCTATAATATTGTTTATTATAGATGCAATTTTTCAAGGTAATTAATAAAAATGACTTTAAATGCATAAAAAGTGAATTTTTTTTTAAAATCGAGCATTTTGCAGTCAACTACTGTGCGCATTCTGTCAAAATAAATTATTAAGGTACATTAGTAATTTTTTACTATATGTGATTACAATACTTCAGGCAACAATATCCAGCAACATTATTCTAAAATATATTAAAACCTTTTAGTACGTGCTATTTTTAATTAGAAATTTCAAAAATGACTGAGTAAAAGCTTATAAAAAATTCTTTAAAAATTAAAATATATTAAGGTTCAAAAATTTTGGTAGATTTTGTTGTCTAAAGTGTTGTAATCACATATAGTAAGCAATTATTAATGTAACTTAATAATTTATTTTGATAGAATGCGCACAGTAGTTGACTGCAAAATGCTCGATTAAAAAAAATATTCACTTTTTATGCATAAAAAATCATTTTATTTTTTATTAATTACCTTGAAATATTGCATATATAATAAACAGTATTTTAGGCAGTTACTCAAAAAATTTCTTGTAAATCAAGCAAAAATCATGAGTAGTACATACAATCCAGCATAGGTCCAAAAATGATACTTTAAAGGTACTTAAAAGTGACCACTCCCCTTAAGGGGAGTGGTCACTTTTACGTACTTTAACTAACTTACGAAATTTAACTAACTTAATAGTGATTAAATTCAATATTATGGTTATTTCCAGCAGAACTTAAGATGTCTTAACTTTGCGTTCACTTAAAACACAGCAGCTGTACTTTTCTCTCATTATTATACATCTTATATTAACACAAAACAATAATAATGTTCTTACCTTAGGAGCAGCAAATATACTAGGATTTCTCTGTCCAGTTTCTTTATTTCTTTTTAAGGCTGATCTATAGCCAGTAGAACAACCCGGAGCAAAACACGTGTTTGGCATATTTCTGCACACAGAATAAATTTTAAAATTTATAAAACAACTTTCACCATCACGCCGTATAACTCAATGTAAAATAGCCACTTCGCTTGCATGTCGCGCCCTCTACCGGTGAGCGACAACAATCGGTTCATTTTTCGAAAAATTCCCCATTGAAGCTTCCGCTCCTTCTGTAGCTTCATGAACTAGACAAACACAAACCACAGAAAGCAGCATGGTCGTGTAGTTGAAGTATTGCGCAATTCACAAGGCATAACGCACGTGCTGCTGGGAATCCCCAACTTATAAACTTGAAAGCTGGGAAACCCCAACTCATAGTGAAATAGAGCTATGGCGTACGACGCCGCCAATATACAGTGGCTCCCAAAAGTGTTCGTACACTTACGAATTTCAATGAAATAGGGGTCTATCCATCAATTAAAATGAATATTTCAGAATGGGTATTTAATAATAATATCTATAATCTATTCTTAACAATACTACATGAAATATTTTGAAAACTGATAATATTTTGAAAAGTTTATTTTTAAGAAACCAGTAATCAAAAAGTAACAAAAACTTTATCTCACAAAAGTCGTCGTACACTGAAATATTTTCGGATAAATTATAATTAAAATTATCGTCTGGCTTTTTATTTTTGAATTGAGGTGGCATTTAAAATATCGTTTGGCTTTAATTTTTGCTTGCCTACTCCGTAATATTCTATTTATTATTTAAAAATGGCTCGTAGTCGTAAAGAAACAACAAACAGCATTCGAAAATTGATTATTTTTCTTCATAGTAGGGGTAAATTAGTTCGGAATATTGCTAAATTACTTAATTTATCCCATTCTACTGTGCAGTATGTGATAAAACGCTTTAAAGAAGAAAATTAAATCGAAAACAAGGTAAGAAAAGGTCGTCCGGCAAAGATAAAACGTGATCAGAGATTTATAATTAGAAAATTTGTGAAAAATCCACGTTTGAGTGCTGTAAAAGTTTCTGCAGAATTTAATGAAACATTTTCTACTTCAATTTCACCTGAAACTGTTCGATGAGTTCTCAGAGCAGCTGGATTACATGGGCGTTCTGCCCGTAGAAAATTTTTTGTGAGAAAAACAGAAAGCTTAGGCTTTCCTTCGCACTATCAATGATAAATAAGCCTCAAACGTATTGGAATAATGTCTTATTTGCCGATGAAAGCAAGTTTAACATTTTTGGTTCCGATGGGCGTATCGGAACCAAATGGAGAAGAAAAAACGAGAAAGTTAATCCCAAGAACTTAGTAGGAACAGTTAACCCGCCAGTACACGGGTAGGGAAAACTTCCATAAATAAACGGGTTGGGTCTCACATACCCAATGCAGTATACTTATTGTTCTTTGGATAATAATACACCATTTTCTTCCAGTATTTTAATGCTTACAATATGACACCCACAGAATTGAATCACGCAATAAAAATACGAAATATAAAATTTCACTTTTATTATAGTTTTTTTCACAGAACATATTAAATATTTCACTTACATTGCATTCTAGTAAGAATTACAAAAAAAAAACTCTATTCATAAAACAAAAAAATGCCTTAATTACTTTGTTTACATAATATTAAATGGAAAAAATAATTACAACTCACGCCTGCACTCTTGGCATAGAAAATGTGAATGCTCCAAACATACATACTTTCCGCATTGGGAACAGGTGTACCGAGTCTTTCTGTTCTTACAGTTAGCACACCGCCTTCGCTTATTTACAATATTTTGAGGTTGTACGTTGTACACATCCATTCATACCAGTTAACCTTTTAGCAGTATCCCTTATATGTTTCGGGAGATATCTGCTGACACATGTTTCTTTAACCTGTTCGTCAGTCAGAGTGAACACAAGTTTTTTTAGAAAATTTCTTCTGTTTTTGGATTCCGGAGAATCTGGGCTATTTTCTATAAAAATCAAAAACGAATTAAAACCAGCGATATTCAGTAAGGCATAAGAAATTACCATAGTCCAGCGTCTGGTATTTCTAGCAACATTGTAAAAGGCCATACGCTCATCAACACAAGGGGATTATTTTAGGCTTCTTCTGTTCACCTGTGCTCTCATCAATTTTGTCGTCACTGTGCATTGAAGACACAAAAACAACTGTTTTTCTCTTTTTCGGTACATAAGAGACTAAAATTATATCTTCTTGAAATCCAAAGATGCTGCTGCAGGGGCGGCTCCAGTCCAGAGTTTCTTTTTTTTTTTTTTTTTTTGGGGGGGGGAAGGGCAATGTCGGCTCTTAGGTTTATTTTAAATATATATATATATATTTATATAAACTTATAAGAAATAAATATCGTCTCATTTTAGATTTAAACTCATTTAGTATTAGGTATACGATTATATAATTTTAGGCTATGGAAAAATAATACGGCTTTTTTTTTTGGGGGGGGGGGGGGAGGGCGCCAATGAAGTCGTTTAAATTTATTTGTTCCATTATTACATGGGATAACGTGTTAATAAAAATTAATATCGTAAGTAAAGCTATGCAGTAATCGGATGCTATACTACCAAATATTATTTTAATGTTAGAGCAAACGAAAACATATTTATATAATATTAGGTCAGTTAAAGGTTTTAGTGATATTTTAGAAGAGGCAAAAAATATTGCAGAAGATATCGATTGCGACCCTTCATTTCCTCTGGTTAATATTGTTAGACCCCGAACAAAAAAGCGTTTATTTGACTACGAATGTAAAGATGAGGCTCCAAAAAATCCAGAAGACCAATTCAATATTATTTTTTACTTTGTAATATTGGACACTGCATTATCAAAAATAGAAGAAAGGTTCGAACAAATAAAACAATATCACACAGTTTTCAATTTTCTCAACGACCTAAATAATTTCCTTAAAACAGATAAATCAAATAGGTCTACAAAATTTAAATCTGTGGAAATTATGTTACATGATCCATTTAAAAATGAAAGAGATATTATAGCTGAAGATTTATGCAATGAAATTGACAACGTTGCATCCTTTATTTCCCCTGAAATGAACGCGTTAAATGTGATTCAATACCTATTTACAAGTAACCTCATCTATCTGTTTCCAAATTTAGTGATTGCCATACGAATTTTTTTAACATTAGCCGTGACTGTGGCTAGCGGGGAAAGAAGCTTTTCAAAATTTAAAATAATAAAAAATTATTTGAGATCACCAATGGGACAAGAAAGGCTTTCAGACTTATCTATTATTAGCATCGAAAAGGACATTTCGGAAGATATAGATGTATCAGATATTATAACAGAATTTGCATTAAAAAAAGGCAAGAAAAGCAAAGATTTTTAAAGCTTTTTGACTGTCTTATTAAGTAAATGTATTAATAGATATGTGTTGTATGTATTTAATATAACATATTCATTTGGTTATTATATCAATACATTAATAATTATTAAGTTAGGTTGTAAAATTAAAAAAATAAACTGGATTTATAATATTTTTTGTAATTCGTTGTTTCATTTAAGGTAAAAATATTTCAGAGAAATTTCAATTAATCCATACGGTATGAGGGGGGTTGCGGCAAAATTATTCTCGCACACGGGCGGTAGCTACCCTAGGAACGGCCCTGCTCACAGACCTACTAGATATAAACGAACCCGATTTCTCCCTATCTAGAACAATTTCTGCTTGCCCACTTTCAGCGCCAACTGACAAGAAAGGAATTGGAAGCTACTGGAAATCGCAGGTGCGCAGCAGCTGTCGTCTATGAAATACGTAAACCAGAGTGGTCCAACCTTTAGTTACCCGAGGGCCAATCAAACTTTAGTATAGGAATGTGAGGGCCAGAGACATTCCAGAAAGAAAACGAATTACATATTGTATTAAAAATCTTTTATTAAAATTTATATTAAAAGAAGTTTGATATACTAGTTTAATATACCACTTCATTTTACAGTCGAAAAATCAATCTGATGATTGGCACTGCTTTCGGATTATAACGGTCAAAGAGTGAAGCTTCAATATGGCCGTTATATGGCCGTTACTTAAATTTTAAGTAACGGCATTACTTTTAAGTCTGACAATTAAGTCATTACATTTTAAGTCTTAAAAACTAAAGCAGTAAGAAGGGTAAACGATTTTTTTCCAAATGTTAAATTAAAATATTTTTATAGTAAGCAGAGCAAGGGCCAACAAAAATGAATTGGTGGGCCGCGGGTTGGACCACACTAACGTAAACAAACAATTTGGCTAGGGTCTCGTATATCCAACCCGTGTAGGCGGTTAAGCATGGCGGTGGAGGTGTCCTTGTGTGGGGGTGCATGTCACCATCAGGACTAGGTAATTTGGTATTTATTGATGGCATAATGAATCATGCTGTTTATATAAATATTTTAAGAGACAATTTAAAATTATCAGCCCAAAATTTGGGTATTGGAAACAACTTTGTTTTTTTTATCAAGATAACGATCCTAAGCACACGGCTCTCAAAGTTTGCCTCTGGTGTCTCTATAATTGTCCACAAGTTTTGAAAACACCAACCTCAATTTACAGATTTAAACCCAATAGAACATATTTGGAGAGAACTGGAGGTTCGAGTACGAAAACACGACTTTTGGGTTCAGTGAACGTTAGCGCTCTAATCCAAATCAGTTCAAAAAAGGAGATAAAATCTTACCTTTACTGAAGTCGAAGTCGAATCCCGGGCTGAAAGGGTTCTTTAAAGTTGGAGAAATATTAGAGCAGGTTGGTTTTCTAAACATTTATTCACGTTACTACAAAATATTCGATAAAAACATTACTGACACACGAACACTACAAAAAAAAAATCTAATTAAAGGTTACATTAAATTTTAGCCTAATTTCCGCACATCTAATCTGCAGCGCTTTGTGCGGCTTCTATCTATCAGTTTTCAATCAGTTCTGTTTGGTTCTGTTTACAAAAAAGTCTCTTCTGCATTCGCGCATGCGTTGAGAGTACATATTCCTCGACATCTTCCAACCTTTGAGTTTCTGAACTTTGAAACTCAAATATATTGACGAGGATAGTTTACAAGCCCAGTCTTTTCACTGGTTTCACAGTGCTTCCACACCTGGTCGTAGTTTACGCGAGCGAGTTTACAGAGGCGTAGTTTACACCTCTGATTCAGGAAGATCCGATGGCAAGTACTGTGAGTCTGGACTATCGAGCTCTTGTTGTGAAGCTTTGGATTTCGTTGGATCTCTACGTCTTTTATCATTTGAAGCAAGAACACTTTCATTTTTAAGTTCACGACACTCGCTGTCGGGTAAAAACTTTTGACACATACTGTGTCCGGCTTCTGGCGAAATTTCCAGGTCATAAAGTCACTTCTTTCGATTCTAGTCTGTACTCTTAAAAGTTCATTAGAATCAGTAATTATTTGTAGACCTTTCAATCTTTGGTCTGCCGGTCCAGTAAAAGATTCTTTTTGCACTAATTTCATTAATATGATTTCAGCTCTGGCTAATTCTTCGACGTTTAATTTTCCGTTTATGCGTTCGTTTTTCTGAGCTTTAGCATTGTAAACAAATCTATAGATCCATGCTGTAACTTTTAGAATTTTGGCATATGAAGAAAATCTGTTGTATATTTTCTGTTCTTCATCTTTAGCCTCTAAGTTCATAGCAGTTATGATTGTCTGCCGTCTTTCAGAATTTACTACTTTCGTCTCTGGTAAGGCTACGGATTTTGGCCATTCTTCTTCAAGCCTCTTCAACCAAGATGGTCCCTCCCACCATGCTGACTCCTACAATTTTTGAGCCGTACAACCTCGTGAGGGGAGGTCAGCAGGATTGCAAATTCCAGTAATATGATGCCAGTCTTTAGGTGCACTTAACAGGCGGATCTCTTTGTTCATGACAAAAGTTGCCCAAGGTTATTCTTTCTTTATCCAATAAAGAGCATTGGTGGCGTCGGTCCAGAAAAATGTTTTCAAATTTTCCATCCCAAGATCTCCAATAGTTACGTGGGCCAAACTTACACCAATGTTGCATGCCAACAACTCCAGTCTAGGAATACTAATGTTTTTTAATGGAGCCACTCTTGCCTTAGCTTGTATCAGTTGACAAATAACATTGTCCTGTTGTTCAATCCTCAAAAATAGGCAAGTTGCATATGAGGTCTTACAAGCGTCACAAAAAATGTGAAGAGTTGCTTTTTCCGACTGCTCTAGTTCAAAACGCAGCCATTTAGGTATCTTGATGGATGCTATGGGTTCTAACTTCATCCATCTGAAAAATCTATCTGATAAGTCCTTGGGCAAAACTTTCTTCCCAGGCTAACTTCATCTTCCAAGTTTCTTGAAGTATTAACTTTGGGATCAATGTTACTGGACATGTATACTCAACTGGGTCAAAAATGCGACTTGCGATTGATAATAATTTTCCTTTAGTATATGGTTCGGCAACTTCTAAGTGTTTGAATGAGCAGGATAATGTATCTTCGCCAATGTTCCAAGTCATGCCTAACACATTTACTTCGGTCTCGTTTTTCTCATCTAACAAGCTACTTTGTGAGTTCGTTGTCCAGTCCCGTAAACTGAATTGTGCCGAAGACAGTAGCATGCAAGATTCAATAACAAATTTCTCCATTTCCGGGACACTTCTGAAGCTTATCACGCAGTTATCTATGTAAAAGGATGCCTTCAACTGCTCTGCTGTGTCTCGAAGAGCTTCAGGGGCTTCATTCAAATGATGAGATAAAGTAGCATGGAGTAGGAATGGGCTTGAGGTGACTCCAAACACTACTCTGCAATGACGGTATTCAACAATCTTCCCATCTTCATCATACCAAAGGAATCGTAAATAGTCTCTATCTTCATTTCTAATTCCGATTTGGAGGAAAGCATTCTCAATATCGGAAGTGATGCCTATTTTATTCTTCCTGAATCTGTTCAACAGCGTAGGAATAACTTCTACGAGATTCGGGCCCTTTTCTAAGCAATCATTGAGAGACAGCATTCCCTTCCCGTACGCCGAAGCGTCGAACACAGGCCTGATCTTTGTCGTTAAACTGCTTTCTTTCACTACAAGTCGGTGTCAATAGTGGACACCTTCTTGCGAATCATCAGGAGCCCTTTCTATAACGTTCTTCGTCAGCCATTCGCCAAAAATATTTCCATATTCTCGAAGAATCTCTTTGTTTAACTTATTTTTCACTGCAACGAGCCTTTTCTCTGCAATGTCTCTATTGGATACGAGCGTTTCCTTTTCTAAAACCCAAGGCAGAGCCACTTCGTACCGTCCATCATGATCTCTTTTGACAGTACTTAAAAAATACTCTTCAGTTTCTTTTTTAAAAGCTTCATTGGTTTTATCTACATCAATTTCCGAAATACCTATCACGTCCAGCTTCCAAAGGTTCTCTAGATAGTTCGTTAAGAGAGAAGTCACACAAAAGGTGTTGATTTCATTTTTACTATACGTTAAAGGAATTTTCCCCATTAAAGTCCATCCCAGCTTAGTATGTACTGCTACCGGCCCACTACTGCATGAATAAATTTTGCCAGTTAGCAGCTTTCCTTCCACATCGGCTCCTATCAACATATGTATAGTGTCATCTTCAAAACGTGCATTATTTACTTTGTCAGACAGAAAAATCTCTTTCTTCTCAAGTTCATAAATCCACGGACCGATGGGAATTTTGGGAATTTCATTACAAATTCTATTTTGATCTAAGACCTCAAATGTACAACGGAAAGAGTTATCAGGGCTAATAACATTTACCTGATATTTCTGGTGGGTCTCTTCTTGAGTCTGCACTCCACCAAAGAGTATATGTTTTATTTGTAACTCGCCAAAGGACTGAACTCCTACTTGATCAATTAATTTTTTCGTAACATAAGACTTCTGCGAGCCGGAATCAATTAACGCTCTAACGGACATCTCTCTGCCATCGTTATTTACTCTGACAATCAAGGTCTGTAATACTACATTCATGGGGCGCGTTTGATTAGATAGAACACTGTTCTGTATGCTTTGGTTTTGCGGGATGTCCTCTAATTTATTAGAATTGTCGTTAATCTTCCCCGGATACATAATTCTAAAATGACCCTTTCCACACAACGAGCAGCTGACTTTCGCATTACAAAAGCGAGAAACATGCCTTAGCTTCAAACATTTAAAACATGCTCCCCTTTTGATCAACATCTCTCTCTTTTTATCGTATGTCAAACTTATAGCCTGTTTACATTCTGGGCTGGAGTGAAATTTATTGCAGAATACGCACGTTGTTTGTGAATCATTTGTTTTCTTTCAGCTGAATTAAACAGCTCAGCAGCGGTGGGATACATTCTCTCCCGCCGAATCGGCGTCACTTTATTTTGACTATCCCATCGAAACCCGCTCTTTGGTAGTTTCACTTTCTCTTCGCTTTGAATTTCGAGACGCAAGAATTTCATGAGGCCTTCTAATTTATTGTCACTCATTTTTTTTCTCATTTGAGCTAAGGTACAATGAACTTAAATTTCTCTCCCATATTCTTAAAATATCTGTCAGGAGACATGACTCCACAAGTGGATATAATATAGACGTATAATTCTTACTCGCGACTCCTAATATTTTTAACGATCTCAGATATGTTTCGATTCGGTCGTAAAGTTTAAAAAGAGGAAGTTTTAGGCCTGACCCATTGTATTATTCATCATAAGACCGAGTATTTCTCGAATATAAATTTCAATTAACCTGTCTGTTCTTGCAAAACGCGATTTCAGACATTCTATAGCCTGCCCGTAATTTTCTGCAATTGGTGGGAACGACTCAACTATATCTCGTGCACGAGATCCCTTTTGGGTTGCTTGAATAAGATACCGATATTTATCTTCAGGTACAATATCCGCATCATTATGAATTTTCTAATACTGACCCCAAAACGTAAGCCATTCCTTGATATCGCCGCTAAATTGTTTTAGTTCAAGTTTAGGTAACTTAAACTTTCGTTTTGAAGATGTAATATCGGTTGAATTATTAAGAGTTTGGTTTAACCCTTCCAATCTATTCAAGTGTCGATCTAGCTTGGTTTTCAGGTCTAAATATTTATCCTTATACTCATCAATTGATTCGCATTCTTCATCAAATCTTTGTTGAGAACAATCTTTAACACTTGTTAAAAGATTCAATATTTGAGTATCGATTGATTCAATATTCTTATGCTTTTCGTCAAGTTTAACAATTAAACCAGCTACAGTGTGAGCATCATCGACTTTCGTATTCAATGCATCATTTATTTGAGTAGCGAGTCGAGTAAAACTAGCTCTAATCGGCGTTCTCCCAAGAAGCACACATCAGGCCCGACCTGGCCGAAGCCCAACTGGGTTAATCCTGACGGTGCAGATAGACCCGCAGCAGGCAACCACCCCGCGTACGACCCAGACAAGATCCCGCAGAGGCCACCCACGAGACACACCCCTCAGAACCAGCGACACAGACGGGCTCCAAGCAGAACAGACGGATATGTCAGGGAAAATAACTTAATTTAGAAGACTAGTAAAGAGCTCTGCCGGAGGTCACTCGCACACACCAACCTTCAAGACAAATCTAGAAAAAGAAGGAGGCAAAGAGAAAACCCAAACGAAACGACTGCACATAATTAATGGCTACGAGCGGGATCGCGTTAACTTAAGTAACCAAAAAAAAGTAGGAGTCAAAATTACTGGCACTGACTCAAATAATTTAGAGAGAAAAGACGGCATCGTTGCAAATCCCAGATAGGAGACGACTTGGCCTAAATTGGGAATGGTCGATTTTGAGAGGGAACAGTCGCAACCTTGGGCGCAGAACCAGCCAGATGGTTTAAACCTCATCGTTGCTGTGCAACCCACCCTGCAGAACCTTCGTGAGCCGGCGTGTCCTGTATTCGCCAAAGGGCACCACCCCAATGACGAGGACCGTGACCTCTAGGTTTGGACCAACTGGAGGAAAGCCCAGCTTACCTAACAAGGCAGTTAGGTATCGACTGCAGTCGATAGGTCAGAATCCTAGGACAAGACCAAATCTCCTGACTTACGCAGGTCCCGTGCCATTTCGCTCATCATAGCAGGTCCTAATCGGCGTTCTCAACGTTTTCAAGTTTACCATATTTATGGAATCTAACTTTCAATCCCGGCAGGGATGCCAGATTTTGGGTTCAGTGAACGCTAGCGCTCTAATCCAAATCAGTTCAAAAAAGGAAATAAAATCTTCTTACCTTTTCTGAAGTCGAAGTCGAATCCCGGGCTGAAAGTGCTCTTTAAAGTTGGAGAAATATTAGCGCAAGTTGGTTTTCTAAACATTTATTCACGCTACTACAAAATATTCGACAAAAACATTACTGACACACGAACACTACAAAAAAAAACATCTAATTAAAGGTTAAATTAAATTTTAGCCTAATTTCCGCACATCTAATCTGCAGCGCTTTGTGCGGCTTCTATCTATCAGTTTTCAATCAATTCTGTTCGGTTCTGTTTACAAAAATGTCTCTTCTGCATTCGCGCATGCGTTGAGAGTACATATTCCTCGACAACGACATTCACACGAAAAGCGAACTAAAAACAATTATGATGGAAGAATGGATGAACATTGATGCAGAAATTACAAAAGAACTAGTGCAATCTATTCCCAGACGTTTAAAAGCTGTTGTGGATGCTAAAGGATATCCTACTAAATATTAATTTAACAAAAAATTAGAATATTTACTAGAGATTTTTTGTAAGTCTACGATGACTTTTGTGAGATAAAGTTTTTGTTACTTTTTGATTATTGGTTTTTTAAAAATAAAGTTTTACTATGTTTGTAAAATATTTCATGTAGTTTTGTTAAGAGTAGATTATAGATCATATTATTAAATACCCATTCTGAAATATTCATTTAAATTAATGGATAGACCCCTATTTCATTGAAAATCGTAAGAGTACGAACACTTTTGGGAGCCACTGTAGACGTATCTCTATAATTCTATAAGTTTTGTAAAAATATAGATGCATAGAAATTATGTAATGCATATATTTCTCAACATATTAATACAAAAACTACAACAATAGTAACATAAATTAATTTTAATAAATTGTTTACAATAAGAAAGTTAATCTGAGTTTCTATAAAATAATTATTCAGCTTTTGTAATGAGGTTTTTAAAATTATGAATGCAAGTCACACCTAGAACATACTAACATACATTTACATCGAAAATTGAACTTCACTGTCTTTGAGACTTTTAGTGGAAACTCATGTGAAAGTACTTATCATTATTAACTTTGTATTATTTATTTTTTAAAAAATTATGATACAAATAAGAATGACACTTTGTCCTTTTTTCTTTTTGAGTGTGTGTGTAAGTTAGTTACAAAATATGCATTTCCTAACTTCCCGAAGCGTCTTAGGAACATCTTTTCAAAAACTTTTGTTTGCGGAAACCATATCGAGCTAAACCCCTAAGCGGAGTGTTTTTAGAAACATTTCTGAAAAAATTTCTATACTTAAGAAAATTTGATGAACGTATTTAAACCAATAAAATTAACTGTTGGAGCATTAAGTAGATCATATGCCACTATCAGGCCGGTGACAGGATTCTCGGGCCCCTGGGCAACTGAAGGGTCCGGGCCCCTAAATCCTGGTACACCTCACCCACCCACCCCTCACTTAATTAGACCAGAACTGCGAACTTGTAGGTTATTTTATAACCAAGACTTACCTGATTATCAGCTTTATTTGCAGAAGAAATGTGCACTGTCATGCATTATCTTTTGATGTACTATAAATTGTACTTATAAATTTTTTTATGTTAAATAAACACATGTCAGTGGAAAGTGATGGGGAAATATTTGCGAAATAAAAACTTTTTGACGGTTTAACACATTTTACAGTTTTATTATACAGTAATCAAAACTAATTGAACTTGAACATTTTATGAAAAGTCATAATAAAACGTACTTTTTCCTTTTTTACTTTATGAAAATACAACTCTTCTAGCCCTCTTTCTTGCAAAGTCACCAATAATATCATCATATTTCAATCTCCTTGCCAAACCAGGTTCCATCAGCAAGATGCTGAGATCGTTCATCTTGTCTTGGTTCATCGTTAATCGATTGACGTTAATCGATTGTCATTTTTAAGTGCTAACCCTAATTTTACGAAAAATTCCAAAATAGTAATAGATTCGAACAAATCTATATATTTAAGCTATGTATGGGTTACATACAAATTCATTTATAATTTCTCTACTAAAAATTTTTGTTTTACAGATTAAAATATTTTTTACAGTATTTCCTTAACTATCGGTGTGAATCAGAAATCTCACAGCACCAGGGTCTGCTTGCGCCTCAAAACTAAACGGTGAATCCATATGTCTAACGCTACAATCCCACACCAAATGAAAAACAAAATTACTGATGAATAAAGACCACGTGCAAAGTTTAAATGCTTTAACCGCTGACAGCCAGCCGCAATAAATAGCTCTCTCCATTTGTTTACAAAAACTACTGCCAGCAAGTCAGTCATATCCCTCTTTATTTCAAAAACAAGGTCACAACTATGTGTATTCCAAATTTCATGGACATATGTACCATCTAGTGCCTCAAAAATGAACTAATTAAACGTTCTGATCTACTGTCACGTATATGTGACAGTCGGGAGCAGAAGTATTTTCTCTCTGTCACGCGGGCGTGACAGCCGCGAGAAAACGCGGATAGCAGCTGACACTTATACGTGACATTCGCCGCGAAAGGGTTATAGCTTTTGCACTTAGAATAGGATACTCATTTTTTATAGATATCCAAAACTCCGTCAAATTCAAACAAGCGAATTTCATTTTCAGGCTTTTGTCACTCAATAGCTCAATTAGATTTTCTTCCTCTTGTGAAGTGAAATCTCTTGGACCTTCAACATGGAATGGATCTTGGATCCACGCAAACTTCTCGGTTTGGTCTTCTGCGAAGCACTTTGCGAACCAGTTAGTCTTGATAAGCGCTCTGTGAAAACTGTCATCATGGTATGTGAAACCTTTTCTCCACTACAGACCATGTACTGCTGCAATACAGAAAAACAATCTTTGCCTCCATTATCATTCATTTTTGTTTTCCACATCTGTAGTTTTTTCTTGAAGCTTGAAGTGAAATATTCACTTCAAGCTTCAATATATGCATGTTACGCCCTGAAGAGAAACTTTTAATGTATTTAGTTTTTCAAATATGTCACACAAGTATGCCAGTTTCAGCAGAAAGTCTGGATCCGCGAAATTTTTGGCGTGCACATGATCATTTTCTTTCAAGAAATTGTAAATTTCTTGTCGAAGTTCAAACGTTCGTGATAGTACATTGCCATGTCAGAGCCAATGCCAACTGCAGTAGTACATAAGGGTCGTGTGCTCGGCCCCCCAATTCCTGGCATAGGTTTTTGAAAATCTGGCTTTAAGTGGCCTAGTTTTTATATAGTTTACCACCTTTATTACTTATTCTAGGACGAGATTCAGTGAATGACTCAGCGATTTCGATGCAAGTGCTTCTCTGTGAATGATGTAATGAGTCCACAAACACAAACAACCCGGGGCTTTGCGACGAATCAGCGCCTGTAGGCCTCCGTAATGACCAAACATTCATCGAGCACCATCAGTGCACATACCGATGAAGTTTGTCCAATCCAAATAATTTTCCGTCATAAATGTGTCAAGGATATCAAACATATCTTCAGTCGTTGCACTTACAGTAATACTTTTACAAAACAGAAGGTCTTCAATAGTACAACCACCAATGAAGCGTACATAGCTGATGAGGTGTACTGTGCATCCTTATTGCTGTCTGTGGCCTCATGTAGTTGCAGTCCAAATTCATTTCCTTTCATTTTTTCTATCAATTGATCGCTGAGATCCTGAGCCATGTGCTGGATTCTTCGATTGATGGTGTTGTTCGACATAGGAATATTCGCCAAAAGTTTCCCCGCATTTTCTCCTATCATTATATTAGCCATGTCCACAGGAACCGGTAGAATCAATTCCTCAGCAATAGTGCGGGCCTTTTTGCACTTCGCTACCCTATATGCCACCTTGAATGACGCCAACAAGGCATTTTTTGGCACTGACGCTTGCTTAGTGAAAATATTTTTTTAGTTGGTGCAAATCTATCATTTTTCTGCTAAAATATTCACGTGGTTTGTCGACCCTGTTGGGTTCCTTTTTTTTAAGGTGCCGTCTCAATTTACTTGGATTCATGCTCTCGGATGATAGAACTTTAGAACAGAGATCACACACTGCGTTCTCTCTTCATCATTGACTTCTATTGAAGTGAAACTTAAATCCAAGTAGCTGTCTTCGTATTTGCAGCATTTCCGCTACTTTGCACGCACGTCACATGTCGATACATGACCTTCATTAGTACTTGAATTATCGGTTTTTTTTTCATGAAAAATCTATCCATTTTTACGAAAAATATCTATACAGCTTTCTTAGAACACGACATGTACTAACGCTAAGCGACCACTAGCGAGATAACTGACGACGGGACTACCTGCCCGAATAATCAGACGATATGAGCAGTCGCAAGAAAGGGGAGAAGGAATGTCACCACTCCCGTTCGTTATTGGTGATTGTGAAATAGCTGCAGCCGAGAGGGCAAGTGCAAAGATGTCGATTGTACAGGAGGCATTCTCGGAATTCTTTGGGCAGGTGTGCCCTCCGAACGTTGGGGAGTGAACTGGTTTTTGGTGATTGACCTTTACATTTTTTCCTTTTATTAAGGAAGAATGCACATACAAGAAAAGTATACGATCGAATATGGGAAAGACTATATGAGATGTGCCATGGTCAGGCCATGGTACGTGCCACGAGACAAAACCGGACACTCTTTGAACTGTGTCTAATCTATTGATTCGATCTCCCCTCTCGAAGCAAACACAAAGATGTACTAAAGCGAACTCGAAGAGGAGAGTTGATTTCCCCCCCCATTTTTTTCCCTTTTTATCAAGTCTTTCAAGTTATATCAGAATAGTCCTTAGCAATAAATTAGATTGGAGATCACGGGCGCTTCGCGGCACCCCTGATCTCTCTGCGCGACACCCCAGGATGCTGCGGCACACACTTTGGGAACCCCTGTCCTAGACAATTAGGCATGCCAGTTCTGAATCCCATCTTTGAGTATCGTAACTAAAATTTTCCTCTCAAGTCTTTGTATCTATGGATTGTTGGTCACCTTCCTGTAGCCCAATTGTTCTCAACCTGGAAAGCGCGTCCTTTTGGCGAGGCAGGTGGAATATTCAGTGGGGTGCGGGGATGGGTAAAAAAAGTACGTGCAGAATGTATTTTACTACCGTTACTTACGTTTTTTAGAGCTGGATGGGTATGGTCTGAAGGTCCTCCAAAGGAGGGCCTAGACATAAAAAGGTTGAGAATCACTGCTGAGGTCTATGAAAACATTTATGCAATACATTAAGGAAAATTAAAGTCACTGAAGGAGAACGCATACTTTTTTCTTGAGATTGACCAATGTTTCTCCATCTCTTTTTTCCCTTCTCCCATGTCCCCTTATAGAAAGGATAAATAACTAGATATGGTATAAATCCCATTTATTTATTTTATTTCTACATGTTTACACAAAACGTAAGAATATTCCCTACGTTTACATAATTTTATGTTCTCACACAAATTTTTATTAATCAAAAATCAAAACAGTGATTAACTGTATCTGTAATAGCTGAGTCCGTCGTCGGCTTCAAATAAATAAATACTTTTCCATGTGTTTACAATTGTGATATCTTTTTGCTATTCAGTAGAAATACTTATTCACCTGCTTATGGACAATGAAGCTTATCACTTCGCAAACATTCGAAAGTTTTATCAGAATATTACATAACACTGTTTAAAAAATTGTTTGTCACTGTCGTGAGCAATCAAAGCGATAGCAGACAGTTCTGTCAGGGGGGCGGATGAAGATCGTTTACAAAGGAGCAAGTTACTTAGTTAATCTGTATAATGGATAACTTCTGCTCTTCTGAATTTTGGGTTTGTTTTGACCATTTTGCAATACTAATGTGTTTTGGTGTAAAATTATGTCCATGAATACAAGTATATAAGTGTTTATTAACGCATTATTTACATTAATTGTATTTCCTTATATAATCGACTGCAAATCCACGCAATTCCCATTTAATGATGTTTTTATGTCTGCCTTGTAAACTACCTTTTAAGTTTCGTTTTTGATAAAGAGCTAGGGAAGTGAAACCTATAGTTTATATATTTCTATTTGTCCTGTCCATTAAGTAAAAAATAAAAGAAAAAATATATATACAGTATTTATATGTACATATCTTGTAAAATATAATGCTACTAATGGTACAAATTGTGTTTTGGTTGTTCTATCTTTATTTAATATACATGTACAGATATATTGAATTAGATAATATTCAGTGATTACTTTTAGATGTTAATATCTAACTCATTTTTTTGGTTCAAGGGAGTTGAAGCTATGTAGTAACTAGAAGATAAATTGATTGTAGTGAAATAGAAAATTTTGACAATCAGATATTGTTTTCATACAATTTTTTAAAAATTGATTCTGACAATTTTTAAATGTTCTGTCATGTATATCACATTTGAATACATCATAATAGCAATCCAATGTTATTTGTGCGTGTATCAAAAACACTGCAGTAGTTTTAGAGCAAGCTATGTTGCAGTTTAGTGTTAATTTTTTTTATTGGTTAGAATCTCCCTATTTCTTTTGTTGATATTTAATTCAAATAATTTTTAATTTCCAGAAATGTCAGTTTAATTCAGTCAAATTACACTAGAATTACGGCATTTTGGATATATCTAGAATTACCCCTTTATTATTTCAAATAATATGTATAAATGTAACAAAGTAAGCTTCTTTTTCTACATTTGCATCACTTTAAAATAGTTTTTTTTTAAAGATTATAGCATGCAAGACATGAATTTGAAACAATTTTCTAGAATGTACATAAAGTTTAGTGAGACTTTTTATGCATATACATTTAGAAAAGTATTTTTTTAATTAAAGACATGTAAAAATAGAGTATAATATCATAGAAAGTTAATTAATTAAAAGTAATTTTTTTAATTGAAGATGTGTAAAAATAAAATATGACAACATAGAAAGAATTTATGAATTATTTAGTACTTACAGATTGATTCCTTCTCACAGCAATTTGCCCTGTAGCTAAAGCATTCCTTTTCTCTAGTACAATATCCACATACAACTAAGTTATATTTGAAACGGTTCACAGAAGTTTTGTTTCCTTTACATAATTTGATTTGGTATGGTTGAGAGTCAGTAATCATTCTTGGTGTGCATACTACAGACAATTCGGCATTCTTCAAAATACAGTTTTCTTTTAGCTCTTTAGCATGTTAGAAAATAACGTCTCGGTGACTAACTGTTTTTCTTATTACTTTCTTGAAAATTACCCATGCATTTATTGCTGTTAGGTCAAGAATATTAAAAAACACATGTACGGCCAGTGGTGTAAGAGCGATTTTACCGATACTTTCGGGCCATTTGATCTACTGCAATCACCCCATATTTAGTCGAATTATAAACTTCGATCACTTCTGGTATGTTTTTCTTATTCTGTGATATTTTGTTTGAATTATGTAGGGTGTTTAGAAAAAGCATATTTTTGCTCTTTTTGCATTGGTATGATGTAAGGAGTACATCATTGACACCATCATATTTCTTTTATTGCTGAATACAGTAGAAAACACATCTGCAGAAATATGGAAACTTCCTTTTTAGTTCTATTTATAGTCCCAACTAAACTCAGACCATCATCTTGAAGTTTCTTGTCAAGTTTTATCGACTTAAAAAAACTTTCTGTTGTTACATTGCCTTCCAGAGTTTTTGAATGGCTGAAGTAGATGGATAACAGCATTTTCTCCAATGATTTATTTTTATGGCCTGTTAGCCTTTTTTTCCCAATGAGGTATTCCATTTATCAGGTATTTGGACTTAATATCAACAGCAAGCCAGAAATTTATTCCAAATTTGTCTGGTTTATTAGGCATGCACTGTTAAACTTGCATCTGAGTTAGAAAAATTTGCTCATCTGTCGTAAAATTTGCTCATCTATTATAAAAGTTGCGCATCTATTGTTGTATTCTCAGATGGTTTATAGCACAAATAACATTTCTTGATAAAAATATTTCAGACTTCAGATATGAGAACAAATCTGTCATTTTGTAAATGCTGAGATCTCGAGGATTTCATATTCTGTCATATGTATTTCATGATTTCTACAAATCTATACCAACTCATAGTTTCTTGAAAAAAATTTGGCCGTAAAAATTTGACCACAAACTCCAATCCATCTCCAACATTTCCCTCCCTCCCCCCATGCTTGTACCGAATTCCAGTAAACAAAAAGCAGGTGCTATTCTAAACAAGACTGTATTATCTACAGAATAATAAACACATAAAACAGAAACGAAGGCAAGCTCTAGGAATTATCTAGAGTTAGGGGTCAAAATGGCCCCTAACTGTAGTTCTAGGTATAAGCAGTTACTGTAAATAAACTAATAGATGAAATTGAAAAAAAATTTTGCAAACATATTTATAATACTTTAGAAAAAGTCATACAATTGCAACTTTGTGTAAAAGAAAATAAAACATATACAAGGGGAAGAATTTCCTTTAGGGGTCAAAATGACCCCTACTGTAGTTCTAGTGTTAAAAAAAATATTGAATAAAAATCAACCGTAAACTTTTTTCATTATAAGTAGATATTGCAATTTAAATTACTTTGACATTGAAAGACATTATCTAGAAGAAAAAAAAACTGATTGATTAATAATAAATATTAAATTAGATCGAAACTTTTGCAGTCCTATTAAGAATAATTTATCAATAATTATATTTTTATTGTTCTCTGCAATATCCTAAATCCAAAAAAATTATAACTTTATTTCATTGTGATGATTTCTTTTAATTGTTTTAAAAACATCTGGAGAGAAAAATGGGGTGATCAAGTGTTTTTACTATGCTTTATAACATATGTTGCATCATCAATATTCTTTTTTCAGAATGTTGAAATCTTTTAAATCATATTCTAATGAGATATTGAATAAATATTCTTAAATTTAGATGCACTAAATATCTTTCATTCTTTTTTTTTTTAAGATTTATTTATTTAAAATTTCATAGTGTGATTCTTATCACAGTCTTGTAGGGGTTATTTTTTGGTATAAGGGAACTAAAGTTGTAAAGTAAACTAGAAAATAAATTGATACTAGTGAAATCAAAATGTATGATAATTAGATGTCATTTAACCTTTTACATGCCAATGTTCCTTTTTTTGAACATCATGTTTAATATTTAAAAAAAAAATAAACTGTCATATCTGTCAGTTTGAAAAAATTACCGTTTATTATAGAAGGTATGATTGATTTTTTGACATAAAATTTATTTTTCAAATATAAATATTTCAGCGTAGAAAAATTTCTAAAAATCGGCTTTTTTCATAATTTTTACAGTACGTAAGAAAAAAATTCTATAAAATTGCTAAAAATTCAAATCTACCCAAAAATTTCCTCATTGTACTTGCAAAGGACAAGTTTAATGAGTTAATAAAAGAAATTCAAATAATAACAAGAAATAGTTCCTCAAGATTGCATAAAAATGCAATGTTCCAAAAAAGAAACATTGGCATGTAACAATATGCAAAATCAGTGATATCACACGTATATTTTGCTTTATTAGATTTAAATACATTCAGTGCTCATATCTCGTAAACATGCCCTTTTTGAAAGGCATTAACGATGTGTCATTTATTTCTGAAGAAAGGAGGGGGGGGGGTTGGTTTAAATTACCCCACCCCCTCCCAAAATATTTTTCGATAACTTTTTTACACCGCACAGTCTGCTGACAGATTTATCTAACAAAGGGTTTAAGGCAATCGGCACAATACAAGATTCTAGAACTGGACAATGTCCTCAGCAAAAGAAATGTCGAAATTTCAACGTGGAGAATTTGATTACCGATGCGATGGAGAAGTTTATATGTGCCGTTGGAACGATAGTTCTGTTGTAACTATTGCATCAAATTTTATCTTTCACGAACCATTAGGAAGAGCAAAAGGTAAGTCCGAGCTCAAAAAAATAAAGTTGATGTTTCCCAACCTTGCATTATAAAATTATATAGTGAAGGAATGGGTGGAGTAGACCTGTTGGCCCGACTTCTGGGAAGTGATCAGCCAAAATTACGCAGCAAAAAATGGTATTGGAACTTATTTATCAACGCACTGAATATGGTTGTGGCTGCTGGGTGGATCTTACACTCTGATTTACACAAAAACACCACATTAGAAATGACTCATCTGAATTTTAGAAGAGAAATTACTTTGAATTTGCTTCAAGTGAAACCTAAAATTCAATTTATACCTGGACCCTGTGCCCATCAGTCGACATTTGCAAGAAAATCAGATGCACATTATATAGTTACATCATTACAGGGGTGTTGTGTAGTGTGCCCAAAAAAAGCACTACAAACATGTGTTTTGAATGAAGAAAAGGCTCCATGTACATTGCTTCCCACAATATCATGGACACTGAGAAACTGCTAAAAAGTATTACAAAAAAGGGTTTTAGAATGTTTTATATTTTTTGTGTTACTGGTTGAAATCTCACACGTTTTCTAAAGGATAAAATATTTTATTTTTTATTTTGTAAGGTGTTTTACATTTTTAAAATCGCATTTATTCATATTATGTATATTATTAGTCAAGTTTGTGTAAGTGTAAAATTGTTTTTATTGTTTCTTTATACTTTTTGCATTGCATTTCTTATAAAATATTACGCTAATTAAAAATTAAAAAGATTCATCATACAGTGCTTTGTTTTCATGAAGCTAAAAAAAAGAGAAAAGATAGCATTACAAGCCAATGTTCCAAAAATGGAAAATCCGGGAAATTGACAGAAATTTTTTTATGGCAATTTTTTTGTTTTATAGTCTTTATGGGGGTTTTCTAATATGAATTTAATGAATAAGTTGTGTCTTTTATTCCTGGATCATAGTGTGGCATGTAAAAGGTTAAGTCACAATATATCTTTTGTAGATTGATTCTCCAGTTTTTAACTGTAATGTCATATATTTTTTAGGTTTTTTTTTTGTATAAAAAGAAAATTGTTTTAATACTTAGTATGATTGCTTGTTAGTTTAGGTACGGGGAAGGTTTTATGCTTTTTAGGTTTTAGAAGGATGTAAATAGTGAAAAAGAGTTATATAGTAAAAAAAAAAATCTTTCATAAAAATAAACCAAAATCCACTCCTTAAGCCTAAATTTGAATTATTATATCATAATTTTAAGGTGTTTATTACTGTCTTATCTGATGTTATTTTATTTATATATGAATTAACTAATATAAGAATTTTAGTATTTGTCTTCAGCATGTATTTGAGTTATGCTTTATAAGAAGTGATTTTCCAAAATGCAATTTATTGTTAAAATTAACACAGTTTGGTTTTTATAAATGCTTACTTTTTACTGAAGAAGCATATTTATTGAAATATTTTTAATTAATATAATCATTAGGGATACATAATTTTTGTATTTGTGAAATAGATGCGAATACATGAGAAATTTGCTGATATGAGCAAGTAAATGCGAAAATTATTTTTTTACTACTTTTTGGCAACAACTCCGTGATAAATGGCTCTTTAAACAAAATTAGGTAATAATAGTAATAATTTATTAACATTATTGCTTATCTAAGACCATCCACGGTCTCTAACTGAGAGATCTCACTTTCGAAATTTGCTTATTATTTATTGCTAAAGACTTAAGGAAGAGAATATGGAGATTACTACAATGTTAGCTTTTAACTAAGAATTTTGATACTTACCTAACCAAGTAAGTAACATTGTGATGTTTTTAAATAAATGTGAAAATTTGAATATATATATGTATATATAAATATATAGCAAATAAATGCAAAATTTTATATATTGTAATTTAATTTTTGGGAAAATTTTGATATTTCTTATGCGAAATTTATGTATCCCTAATAATCATATGTTTTTAATATTTTATATAATTAAAAAAAAATATTATGTAGGTATTGAGATGATTTTGTCGAAAACATTTTCATCTGCTTTACTGAAATTAGTGGAAAAAAATCAGATGCACATTATATAGTTACATCATATTTGAGTAACAGCCCAAATAACTTAAAAGTATTATTTTTAAATTTTTATTTTTCTCATAGCATTTTTTTTTTTTTTTTTTAATGTATTTGATAATCATTCACTATATGATAGCTAAATAGACCAATTTATATAGAACCTATTGTACCATGAGAGAGAACACAAGAACTTTTAGTTTAAGCCAGTTCAGAATAGCTGATCCTATAGATCAAGCCAATTCTGACTTGCTACATACATTCATGCTAATTATAAGACTTGAATGCAGACAGTGATACCAAAGAGCTGTTCTTTGATGAGTATTTTTATAGTTTTCTATTTTATGATATTTGTTTTGTTATCAACATTAAGGAATTTTCTTTGCAGGATTGGGATCTCACATGGAATACATCTACCCCAGTTTTCACAACATGTTTTTTAAAGATAGCACTCATTTGGGGACCTGCCATATTCTTTTGGATATTTGCACCTGTAGAAGTATATTTTGTTATAAGAAGCAAAGAGAAAAAAATACCATGGTCCCCTCTAAATATTGTAAAATTGGTAAGTTTTCAAATCTGTTGATTATCTTTTGCAGTTTTCTAAGAATATTGAAATTAAAACATGTTTATATTTCTAGATTGCTGCATTCTCTTTACTACTCCTGTCAGCAGTGGATTTGAGTTATCAAATGATCCGTTACACACAAACAGATGTCCGACCAGTAGATTATTATACTCCTTTTATTATCATTATAACTATGGTATGGCATATTTCCTTAACTTTTAATAACAGTTATATTTTTGCACTGTGTATTTAGTCATTGTTTAATTTAATAAAAGTAACATGGTTTTATTTTTGAAATTAAAATATGTATATTTGCTTAAACAAGGTTTTAGACTTAGAAGTCCTTCCCTAAGAACAACTTATTGTCACCCTTTTTTTATATATAAGGACCTTTAAAAAGTTATCTAACATACTTTTTTTTTACTTACATGGTTCTTGAGTTTTTACTATGATGCTTAAGAAGTATTTATTCACTGAAACCCAGTCATACTAATCATATTAATTTATTTTGCTTATCTGATAGATTTAAAATTTATCCTGGTACAAAATTGAATTATGTGATCTAGGTATGAAGTGAAATATACCATTTTTATAGCATTTTTTTTTTTCAAGAAATAGCAAACTGCAAATTAATTCCTACAGTACAGAACCTTTGTAGACTATTGATATATTTGCCTTTTAAAAAGCTTCAAATATTTAACTTAAAATAAATTCTGCAATGTAAAGACTGTAATTACTATCTTCACATTGCAGAAAAGTCTCAGCAGATCATAAAGTGAGTAATCTTGTACTACTTTATATTGTTAAAAATAATTTTTTTGTTTTTAAAACTTAATATGATTTTATAAAAGTTTATATTTTAGAGTGATAAAATAAATTTATAAACTTATCAAAAAGTGGCTAATTATAATGACTTATAATTTAGAGATGAGCTATTTTATTTTATATTTTATTTTTAAAAAAGTTATATTTAAAGCTAATTATTAAGACTTCAGATGAAGTCAAAGTTAAATTTGACTCAGCTGTACTTAAAGAATATTAACTTTCATTGGGATTTATTTAAAGAATTTTTCAGTTAATTTTGGAACACTGGTATTCATATTTTAAAAAGGTATCCTGGTAAGTAACACAATTCTTACACAGTCAAAAATTCTTAAATAACCTCAGCTTTTTTAGCTTCCTGAAAAGTTCTTTATATTTGGAAAGTATAATTGAAAATATTTAAAAAGTACTGCAGTTTGAAATTATCTCTGAAATCAGTAGTATAAAAGAAAACATCATATTCACTTTAAAAAAAGTGCTAGCAATAGAGTTGGAGTTTATTTTTATCTACAGTAACATTGTGGAAAATAGTTAAAATGTATTAAAAAGCAGATTTTTAATGTGATAATTGCATGATATGTAAATATTATAGCTAATTAATTACTGACTCTTAAATTGTTAGCTATCAAGATATGGACAGACCTTTTAGTTTTAACTTGCCATTCAAATAGTATGTTATTTTACCTAATGAAGTTTTTGTAATCAATATTCATTTGCAAGAAATTGAATTTTTTTCATTATTCATATGTACATTTCTCTATGAACATGGCTTTTATTAAGGTAATATGGGTAAGAGTTGTTAAAGGTATAAAAAAATTGGTGTGTATTGATATTCTAAAGATATTTAAATGAATAATTTTGTATTGTAATCTTAATATATATATATGTTACCGTGAAAGACTAAAATCTGGAGAATGTCGACATTTCTCCGGTGAATGTCAACATTCACATAGTCTCTTGGTGTATGTCCAAAATATTTGCTAAATACCCTTATATCTCACTTACACTGGCAAATGTCGACATTCACCATGCACTGATGGTGAATGTTGAATAAATATATTTTTGTTACGTTTTTAAATCATACTTTATTGTTAAAACATATTATGATATATGTCAAAATAGGATAAAGCTTAAGTAACATCACATGTAAATAAACTGTTGATTAAAAATATATTTGTTGCATTTTTAAATCATACTTTATTATTAAAACATATTATGATATATGCCAAAATAGGAGAAACAGCACATGTAAATAAACTGTTGATTAAGAATATTTTTGTTACTTTTTAAATGATACTTTATTATTAAAACATGATATATGTCAAAATAGGATAAAGCTTAAGTAACAGCTCATGTAAATAAAATGTTGATTAAAAATATTTTTGTTACTTTTTTAAATCATACTTTATTGTTAAAACATATTATGATATACGTCAAAATAAGAAAAAATTAAGTAACAGCACATGTAAATTAGCTGTTGAACTTAAAAACGAACAGTACATTCTAAATGAGAAAAGAAAATAACAGAATAATAAACTTAATAATTATGTGTTAACGACATTACAATCTTATTTATTGCAACAACTTAAACTGTTATGACACTTTGAATTGCACAAGAGCCCCTTGCTTTTACAACTGCATTTAGTCGTGGAACACTTCTTTTTGCGATGACATCGTGTATAACCTTGCCCTTCACTTCTCGAATTAGTTGCAGCTGCTTCTCTCAGCGACATTTCTTGAGAAGAAATCTCATTTATGGAAAGTAACTTTTCTTTACAAATTACAAACTGATTATGGGTATAAAGCTGCTTAAGGGTACCATTTTTGTTTGCTAATTTGTAAAAGTCGGAGTCTTCTATTCCAACAACAACTGCCAATACATTTCAGGCATCTGTACGACCACGGTCGACATGTCGCCTTCTCTCTGTCTGTTTTCTTGGCTTCTCATTTTGACTTCCACCAGAGCATATCTGTGCTTGTCGACATACACCGGTGATGGTCCGAATGTATAAGAATTTAACTAAATATTCGGTCTTTCACCAATGTGTTTGGTATGTGATGACATTCACCAGAGAATGTCGACATTCTCCAATTTCGGTCTTTCATAGTAACATATATATATATATATATAATCTGAATTTATGCCTTTGATTGATGAAACATTATGGATTTATATTGTCTTCTGATATCTTTTTTCCCTATCCTTCTAATATATAGAATTGCTAGGAGATCCATTTATATGTAATGTATGGTAAGGGATAAACTTAAACTCTTCTATATTTAGGAAAGCCCTTTTGTTTAAATCAGATACTTATGGACATTTTACATATATTCTTTCCCAGAACGTGTGAAAACTTTTAAGTTTTTTAGTTTTTCATTCTGAACATATCTTTTAAAGATTGCTTCTCAAGAAATTATAAAGTATCTTGATAAGAAATGTTGAGTCTGCATTATGAGAAAGAGGGGAAAGGTATCAATAAATTAGTATATTCACTACTTTTGTGTTTTACTTTTGATTAAAATATTATGACTAATAAAAAATTTGCATTTGTTTTACTGCCTGATTAATTTGATATTTTCTGAAAATATTTTACAACTCTGGGTTTTTGCAGTTCACATTATATAACTGTTATGGTGTCAATGAACAAAAAATAATACCAATTACAAATTATGTCCATATATATTTTTATATAATGTAAGTAAAATGAATTTACCTGTATATTACTATTTTTAAAATTTAAAATTTCCTGAATTTTGAAGTACAGGAATTTTATTGTTATAAATATCTAAAAGCATGTATGGTTTAAATATAATGTGCTATTTTACACATACCTGTCTATCTGTAACTTTTGCTACAGTTTGTTTTTTTATGCTCTTTCAAAAGGTTGCAGTATTGTTTATAATGTTGTCAATGCGGCGCAAAGGAATCATCACATCTGGTGTTCTTTTTTTGTTTTGGTTTTTCTTGACCATTGGTACAGGAATCAACTACTATGTAGCACTTCAAAAGACTTTCAATGAAGTATGTTTACTAAAATGTTTTTCATCTTTTCTAAAGCATTTTGTATGCATTTCAAAAGAATGAATTTTTATTTTTTGTGTGTCATTTTATTAGTTATATTTTGTATTCATGTGTTATCTATGTGTTATGCAAGATGTAGGAGGAGAAAATTACTGGCTGTTAAAGTTAACCTGTCTTCCAAAATTATTAGCAGTACTCATCTTTTTAAGCTTTACCTCCCTTTTTGACCTATACATATACTAATTTAGTTTGTTATAAAGTTTTTTCCATGAATTTTAATATTTTGTTTGATAGTTGTAGTATTTCTTTTAAACACAATAAATTTCTTTCAGTTTTGTTCTTCAGTCTGTCAAGTTTAAGTGTATAACCATAAAATTGATTTTATATTTTCAATATTTATATAGTAGGTATTTTAACTTAAACCATTATTATTTTACTTTCTGCAACTCATTGGTTATAACTTTCTAAATTTTACAGACAGAATTACATTTTATATATTCTAAATATGTTTATAGTTATTTTATTTCGTTCTATAACATTTTTCTGATTTATTATACATGCTTTGTTCATCATTCAATGAAATAACTTGAAATTTTTAAATATTTTTAAGGCATTTCATGTTTTCAAAATTAAATGCAGATAACAAAGTTGTCAAAAGTTTAATAAAACTACAAACTTTATTTTCATGCCCTAAATATATTGTAATAAAGTTACTATAGAAAGCTAGTATCACTTAGCTAACTGAGTTTTAAGAAGGGTTGAAGAGTTATTTGTTAATGCACCCTCATGCAAACTATTGTTTTTAATGTTTTGCAGTGTATTTTGAATTGCTAAAATATGCATTTTCTGTATAAAAGGGCTTTTGTAGGAACTCATAGTTTTTTCTTATAGAATTGTTTACGTCTAGACTTAAATGATTATATTTGATATTCATAATAAAGTTGCATATAAAAAGAGAAAATTAAGAATACAGAAATAAAAAAACTGAGAACTGTAAGAATAAAATTCGTTGCCATTTTATTTATCTTGCGTAATTTTGGTGTTTGGACTAGTGTTATGTAAATAATTTTTCTTTAAAATTTATGTCATGGTGAATTGCATTATAGGATAGAATACTTGAAAATATTTGTTGTGAAATATTGTAATGAACCATTTATAATAAGGAAAATAATTTTATACATCTGAAGAAAATTTTCTGGATCTTTGTGTAAAACTTGTTTTATTAATGGAGTATATGAAGTAAAATGGACACTTCAGTTAGCTAATGGGATCTCTTAAGGAAATAGATTACTGTATAAATAAAAATTATTTTTTATATTCAAAATATTTTCCAAGTAGTTTCTTACAAAATTTCTGTTTTTAGAATTGTATTTTTCTTGTACGGTGTCTTAATAGATTTTATTTTCTACTCAAATAATATTTCTTGATTGACAAAAAAAATTAAAAATGATTTTATTTCAGAGTTGGATAAACTAGCAATATTCAATAGTTCTTTTAAATTTATTTATATGTCTTGAGTTCAGCTGTAATAATATGATTTAAATTGTCTGTAAATAAAGTAAATTGTTTCTAATATGTGATTAAATTAATTTTTTTTAGGTATTTGATTATGACAAAGACTATGAATATTACCAGTTTACAACAATAGTTTTGTACTTTGGACTCTCGGCCATAGAATTAATTTTATTCTGTTTTTCTGACAGGAGAATAGACCCAAGTAGTATTCCTGAAGTAGGTATACATTTCTGTGATCAAAGCTAAAATATCTGTGTTTGTGTATGCTTTTAATTAATATGACAAAAGGTGCATACATGGTGTCTACCAGTCATGGAAGTTCAAAAATTAAAAAATAGGTTCCGAAAATGTCACGAAATTAGAGATTGGTTGTGAAAAAATCTAGTTATACTGGATAAAAAAAGGCCATGAATTTTTATGCATTATGAAATCTAAATGTATTCTGTGTTTTTTTATGATTTTCTGAATATATTATTGCTGATAATGAATGCTAACAAATTTTTAAGAATGAGGTCTCACATCCCTAAAACCGCTTAAATTTTTTCCCAAGGAAATATGTGAATTATGATTTAAATGAGTGTGTTTTTTAAAACATTTTATACAGCTAATTTTAAATATGAAAATTCCACTGTGGAGAGATGTATAAGAATTTGTAAAAGATCCTTTTTATGTTGAAATGCTTGTACTGTCAGTCAACTTAGTCAGTCAACAGGGAAAATTAAGAGAAATTCCACTTTACTAAATTTGTCACCTCTAACATATTTGTTGACTATGCTATATTGAGGATCCCAAAATGATGGTAAGACATACCTTAAAATCTTTAGTATAATAGGCACTTTTTTTTCACATTTTAGTCCACAAAAATGAGGGTGCATATTATACTCGTGTGCAAAAAAAAATGTAGTTTTAAACATTAAATAAACAACAAACAGTAGATGAGCTGTTTTCTAGTGAAAGTGATTAAGACTGATGATTTCACTGTATTGTTTGTTTTGAATTAAAAATTTAAGCTTTTTTTTACCGAATTTAATGTTTTCATTTATTTTTATTACAAATTTTATTTATGTTAATAAATATTTGTGCAATTTTTAAATAAAATATTGAAAAGTTATGGATGCATATTATAGTTGAATTTAAATTTTTTCCGAAAATTTCGCGCAAAATCAAGCATGCATATTATACACGTGTGCATATTATAGTCAAGATTTTATGGTAGATCATTAGACTCTAAGTATGCTCTGATGTCTGTCTTAGATCGGTATGAAGGTTTTAAGTAATCAGTAAAACCTTTGAAAAAAAAGTACAGTGGTACCTTGGTTTATGAAATTAATTTGTTCCAAGACTTGGTTCGCAAACCAAAGTAGTTTTCCCCATATAAATTAGCAGATGAACAATTAATCCATTCACCCCCTAGAACATAATTATTTAATACCTTGTTTTAATCGGTTTAGTTATGAAAAAGTGGCGAAAATAAATTAAAACAAACTTTATTATGGGGAACTAGTTTAGCTGTCAGCACATTATTTTTCTTCAATGCTCGATGATTTTCAGAGTGGTAAAATAAAAGTGGCTTGAATTTACAATCACCATTTGCATTAGCACACAATAAAAGTGTAACCCTGTCCTTCATAGGCTTATGCCCAGGAAGTGCCTTCTCCACTTGGTTAATGAAGGTTCTTCCTGGCATTTTTTTCTAAAACAATCCTGTTTCATCACAGTGAAAAACTTTGTTTGACATGTAGCCTTTACTTTCCACAAACTTTTTGAATTCATCAACAAATTCATCTGTGCAGCCTTTTTATCTGAACTAGCAGCATCCTCATACCTAACAACACTAAGAATTCCACTTTACTTGCAGAATTTCTCAATTCAGCCTCTACTGGCTTTAAAATCTTCACATTCAACACCATTTGTACTCGGTTTTAGCTACCAAATCACTGTGCAACTTCTTAGCCTTTTCACATATTAAAACCTCACTACCACTATTACCAGTAAGCTATTTTTAACGTATCCACACTAGCAATAATTTTTCTACCTGTTCTGTAACTTGAGGCATTTTCTTCGTTAAAACAGCCACTCCTTTTGCCACATCAGCTACCTTTATTGCCTCTTTGTTTTTGAGACTAGTACAAATGGTACACTTTGCCAACCCAAACTGCATGGCAAGATTAGAAACACCACCATTCTCACGTTTAGCTATTATTTCCTTTTTTTCCCCTCTAAAGTTAGATTAGGTTTCCTGCTAGCAATATCACTTGCTCTTGCCGTTTTCTTGGGAGCCATATTGACGACTAATTTAAACAAAAATATTTACAAAACAAATCTATGAAATACTTGAATAACCAACATTTAAGCTGTATTAGAGAAAGTCCAACTGAGCTTGACATGTGGACTATTCGTGAACCGAAGCAAGTATGGCGAATGCTTGCATCGCAGACCACCAGATGGCAGTGCATCTCTGACGTTTGTTCTTAAACCGAATTATTCGTAAACCGATGTACCACTGTATTGGTATTTTACTGTACATTACAAGGTTAATTCTGGAAACTTTTGCAAAATTTTTTGATTTTTTGTTTTGTTTTGTTTTTATCTATGCATAAAAGACCTGCAGGAAAGATAGGAAGATGATAAGATGATAATTAAACATAGAAAAGACATTTTTTAGAGCATCTCATCAGAAGTGAAATGTATATTTTGAATCAGAAAATATTGCACGCACATTTTTTTTTTCCTGTCACCTAAAGATAAGTTTGGACATGTACATTCTAAAACTTTAAATACCCTTTGATGGCATCAGGATCAAGTTTGTATTATTTGCTTAACTGAAAAGTCTTTAATATATATAATGGGAAATGATGTATATAAAGGGAAATCATAAGCTTTTATTTTCAGGTAGTGTAGGGACTTTGTGATATTTTTACTCGGTTGTGTTGTACAGGAAAACTTACCAAAATTGGATAAACTGCATTATGGATAGATATTATAAATATGGGAAAGAGAATAAAAGATCACCAGAAAAAACTTATTTCAACAATTTTTTATTTTGGAATTCTTTAGAAAAGTAAAATATAATTTTTAAGTCATTTTATTTTGCATAGAAAACTTGTGTCATTTATGGAAAATGAGATGTAAATGATTTATATGTTTGAAATCTTTTTTTCTTCTGGTTTACTCAAAATGATTGAAAGATTTCTTGTGGGTAAAATTCTTCTAGTGTTTCAAACAGTTTTAGCTATCAACATTTCTTTAGACACCTCTAAAATGAATTTTTTTGAGCCAGAACTTTAAAGAAACTGTATTTCTTTTAAACCCCAATAGTAAATATATTTATTTATCTGTCTAATAGTTTTGACCATTCAATTTTTTAAAATTAATTAATAGAAATGCATTTAAGTTTTTTTTTTTTTATTTGTTAGAAAACACTGAATTTTCAAAAAATTCAAGAACATCTCTTTCTTGTCCCCTCCTTTCAATTTATACCTCATTAATAAGTCATTAACATTTATCTTTCTCTTAAAATATATAATTTTCAATATAAAAACATTAAAAATGAGTTTAATAGTCTTTGTTCATCATTAATATTAATTATTTCTTATTGTAATCAGCTATTGAGAGAAAACTTTGCTTCTCAGAAAATAAATATATAATTAGCTTTTAAATATTCCTTCAAAAGATCCTTCAAAAAGACCTAACATTCATTATAATTATGAAAATGCTATCATTCTGACATTTATAAAAACACAGTTGTTAAAATATTATCTGATTTTTTATTCCTGGCATGATGAGTGTACTGCAGCAGTGATGAAATTTTTTCTAATGTGGTTTGTGATTTTGACTTTATCTTTTACTTAAAATTTATTTTAATACATTTAATTTATCCTTATATTATTAAGCATGGGCATTTTGCTTTGGCAAAATATCTTGTATGCATAATTAAATATAGGATGCAAAGGCACACACATACAAACTATATGTGTATAAGTGTATTTTAAATTTCAGAAAATACTTTTAACTAATATTAATATAATTTTCAACTTATTGTTTCATAGATTTCTATATGAGCAACAATTCAGCCATGAGATATGCTAACTATTGAAAATTATTATTTGATCATTGAATGAATTATCATATTTTTCTTAGAGGGTGCTATCTTTTATTAGGTATTCTTCAATATGTTTAACAGATTAATTTTATTTTATGTTGACAACATTACTTTTCAGAATCCTGTGTATTAGACTTTTTCTGTTATAATCTCTTAAATGGTTACAGTTGAAATTTATTAATATAAGTTTATGTCCGCATTGCTCCATTCCCCTGTTCATCATGTCATGAGGGTTAAAAAAGGAAAGAATAAATCCCATACTTTCTGTGTCGTCTTTGAAGAGTGATTCCCAAGCTTAATGATAGAGTGAAAATGAAATTCCTTTTATGGTTAGCTTTTGCTGAAGTGAAGATTCGAATGCCCACTTTCATTTGTTTTTTATTTGGCAGAGAGAAAATCCTGAAGAGAGGGCATCCTTTTTGTCTAACGTGACATTTTGGTGGTTCAACAGGTAGGTTTTACATTTTGTTTCTCACTATTGCTAGCTCTTTCTTTCCCAAGCTGAGTTATTTTAACTTTCTCTTTACACAGTTCTTTATACAGAAGGTCGTTCACACTTTATGGAAATGATTTTGTAATTTATTTTTGGCGTTTGCATTTTGGGATAAAAATTTGGCAACTCCAGAATAATCGTCTGCTACTGTTTTGTTTTCATTGGAATGTAAAATAAAAGATTTATTTTGAAAATGGCTCCTAAAATTGATAAATGACTCGAAGGTTATGTAACTGCATTTTCCGAGGAGAAATATTCGTATCAACAAATTATAAAGTGGTGTAAAAATCACGGTTATGGCATTTCAAAAAAAGGTATTTATAATATATTAAATTTGAAAGGAAAAAAAGTCTTAACTGAAAGTAAAAATGAAAACATGACCGCGAAACCTCATCTTAAGACTGTTTGAACGCATGTAAATATCAAAAATTGAAGTCTCTGATCCTAAAAGAAAATCCGCCAACTCAAAGATCCATTGAATCAAAACTAGGAATTGTCTTCTGACACTGTAAGTAAAATCATTCATTAAGATTTGAAGTTAAAAAAGATGTTTAAACCTAATGTGCATCTGCTTTTGCCAAAGCATATTGCTGAAAGAGAAACAAACTGTAGAAAATTATATGAAAAACACCTAGCTGCTGAAAAATGGAAATTTTTGGTAATACTCATTGAGGCATAGGTGTATTTAAGTGACTGTAATAAAAAACGATCAATTTTCTATTGCTCAACTGACGGGAATGACTGTACGAAATGGCTTCATCACTGTACAGAAAAGTTCCCAAAGGGATTCATGACAGTTGCAGGATTTTGTTACAACGGCAAATTAAAAATCAAAACAGTCTCAAGTAAAGCCAACATCAATTCACTCTACTATCAGCAGAATATTTTAGAACCAATTTTTGAAGAAGAAATTCCAGCCTTATACGGAAAGGACATTGATGAAGTTGAGCTTCATATGGACAAAGCCTCTAGTCACATGTCTAAATCAACTGCCACTTATTTAGCAAAGAAAGAACAGAAACAGGAATAAAGTGTATCCCATTTAATGAAATACCTGTAAAATCCCCTGATAATTCTCCAGTGGACTTTAGCGCTTTCGGTTTATTAAAATGAGACTTAGGAAAACGGCATCCAAGAACACTGAACGGACTTTGGAAAACGGTCCAAGAGGAATGGAGTAAAACTGATATGACAGTACTAAGAAAAAGTTAACTTTCATGGAAAATTCGAGCTAGAGCTATTGTCAACAACCATGGCTATCAGATAGAAGCAAATTGCCTTAAAAAATATGGCATTTATATGTAAAACTTAACTATCAAAATCGTTTCCATAAAGTGCAAACGACCTTCTGTATAAATATTTGATATCATTCATATTTTTGTAATAATAATTTTATTTATTTATTGACTGCAAGTATAATCTTGCATACTGTTTCTGAGAATAATGACTTTTTTTTAATGTGTGACATTTAGTTTGATAGCAAGACATGTAAAAATTTCAGTGTTATCCCTCTCTTCCCCAATGTAATGTATTTATCAAGATGGATTAACATACAAATCTCAATTGGATCCAAAGCTTAAAAAAACATTGCTGACACCTGCAATTGATTATAGTTATTAACTTATCTTATGCATAAACTTATTTATATATACTTTTATTCAATAGTACTTATGGTTACCTTATTAGCTCACCTATCTTAGTTCCAAGCATTAAAAATATCCAAAAAACTTTCATTTTATGAAACTGCACTGAAGCTACAATATTTTTTTCTTTGTTATGTTTCTTTACTTATTTGCTGTAAATCTTCTATATAATTTTGGTATGGTTTTTTTTTCTGCTTGGAAGATTTGTTTTGTGAGTATTTTTTAGTTAAACATTCTGCAATTTTTCTAAGGGAGTTTGCATCAAAATTGTGCTGTTATATATGGTTCTATGTACAGAAAAGTATCTGTCAGTTTTATCTATGCATTCTGTTTAGGAAGTTTTTTACTAATTCTAAAATTATTTCTTTTTTAGTATGGCAATACTTGGTTATAAAAAACCTCTTACATCTACAGATATGTACGAACTGAATGAGTTGAATCAAACTGAATCCCTTGAAATGCGATTTAATAAGTACTGGTTACCTCTAGTGGATTTTGTCAAAAGGTATTTTTTCATTATTAGTTTCACTAATTTACTCTATTAAAGCTTGTCTTTGGATCACCAAATAAGAAGTAACTAATAACACTGAATTTTTTGACCTCCTATTGGAGGAGATTTTACTTATTGTAAGAAATTTATATTTTTGATTTGTTTATTTGCCTGTCAGAAAGTCAAAACTAGGAATTTCAGATTTATAGATGGAGGTGTTTAAAGGAGAATTTTATGCTTTTTGAAGATATTCAATGGACTCAAATGCCTGTTGAAAGTATAATTAATAAAATAGGCATACTGTGGTTTCTCATCAAAATAAATGAGAAATGAAAGTGCTAAAAACATAGCTTTTCTTCTCTAGACAAAAATAATTAAATGTAACTAAATCACCCCATACCTGTTCACCTGATCTTCAACCTATAATTACTACGGATACATAAATTTCGCAATAAATAAATAAATAAATAAAAAATAAAAAAATAAAATAAAAAATACAATATATAAAATTTCACATTTATTCGGGGGAAAAAAAAATCCAAATATTTCACATTTATTAAAAAAAATTACAATTTTACTTACTTGGATAGAGGTACATACCAAAATTCTTAGTTAAAAGCTAACATTGTATTAGTCTCCACATTATGTTCCTTAAGTCTTTGCCTTCTGTCATTAATTACTATGTTCTACATACTAAAATATCTCAGCATCTATTCTGTTAACAGGAGTATAGAGGCCTTTGCAAAGTTAAGGAAGCAGCATTTCATTGCAATTAAAATCTGTATAACATCTACAGGCGTCTGTTGGTTGACTATTGTAAATAGCTGAAATACCCTTGACTTTGGCACTCAAGAAATGTTCTTAAATCTACTAAATTGTTCCACAAAAATCTTGATGGATGATTTTTACAGTTAGATTTTTAGGTTCGACTAAAAACCGTTTGTCCGGTACGGACAAACTGTCAGGGTGAAATTCGGAGCAAATCCGAAGGAGAGAGAGATTTCAGTTAAAGACTGCAGATGGTCTTAGTTAAGCAATTATGTTGATAAATTATTACTATTACTACCTAATTTCGCTTAAAAAGCCGTTTATCACAGAGTTTTCGCCGAAAAGTAGTAAAAAAATAATTTTTGTTTTTATTTGCTCATATTGGCAAATTTCACATTTATTCGTATCTATTTCGTAAATACGAAAATTACGTATCCTTAATAATTACCATTCAGCTGTTCTACAAAAGGAGTAAAATTTGTGTGACCCTTTTATTCACATATATGAGGACTTAACATATGATTTGTCATTTGAGCATGCTCACAACTTCATTTGCCAGGAAAAGATGTAAATAGGTCCATTAGTTTAATCTGAAAAATTACTAAGCAATAGCAAAATTTAACATTATAAGGAAACAATCAGAGTAATCTTACAAAATTTTCTTACCTGTGCTAGGTATAGGTTAATTGTGCAATCAATTTAAATATGTATTATACTAAATGAAGGACACAGAAGAATAAAATAAGAACTAAATGGGGAAATATATCTAGATCTCTAAAATTTTGTGATGTGTGTAAAACTGCTAAAAAGAGTGCTGCTTGCATTTGAGGTACTAAGGTATAAGAAAATGTCGTCATAGGAATTATATTTGTTTTTAATCTTATAATTCCTATGAGTACTGTTATTAAAATTCACAAACTGTGTTTCGAGATCTAGCACACATGCTATAGAAAATTCTTGGAGTAGTAAGGGTTTAAAAAATATTTATTAAGTTACATATGAGTATATAAACCCCTTTAATTTTGGTAGCATTGCAATGGATTATATTGTTTCTTTTCCACAGTCTTAGATATTTTTTTCCTAATTCAGCTTATTTTGTATTTATTTTTTTTCCATGTAGCTGAATGAAGGAAACTTGCTCAAAAATTTAAGTTGCTGAATAGAGAATATAGTACTGCTGTAGTGTTTCTTTGTTTTACTTTATTAATATACTTCTCAAATAATCAAATGTTAGTGATAATACTTTATTAAAAAAAAAATTGGAGCTATCCCATGATATCCTAGTTAATAAATCTTGTGAGAAATTTCTAAATGTTTTATTTCATGAATTTTTTTATCTAATCCAGCTTTGAAAATATTGTTGTGCTGACATTTAAAGTTTTTAAAAGTACATTTCCAAATTATGCATATAGTGTGGTGTAAAAATATAATTCTAATAGTTGTTATGATCTAAGTGGCTGGTAAAATTTTTTTTATTAGCTGGTGAACGTCTATTTTAAATAATATAAAATTAAATACTCAAAAGTTTCTCCTCATTTCTTTTCCAACCCTCTATAGTCTATCTCTCGGTAATACAATACGTCCAGCTGTACCATTTTGTTTTGAACTCTCTCATGAACCCAAGGATTATGAAGTGAAGACACCAGAACATCGGAATTTTAATGTTTCCCACAATCCCAGGCCTCCCCAGTTAAAAGAGCCCACCAAGAGAATTCAACGAAAGGGGAAACATTGTTTATAACTTCGGCGTGCAAAGATACATCCAGAGACTCGGCGAAACTCCCCAATGCAAAAGGAGGCTGAAAAACTATTTTTCAATGCGTAAGGTTGGGGAAGCAAGGTGGCTCCCGAATTGGAAACGAGAGAAAAGTTTGTAGAGAGATTCAGAGAGGTGCCGGAGTGAACAGTTTGACTTCTGAAGAGTCCAGAAACGCAGCAGCTGAGAAAAAGATGTCTGAGATCCAGTCCAAGCTGACGGGGGTCATGAGGAGTTCAAGAGCCAGCTAATGCCCTACCTCCCAAACTTTAAACTTTTCTATATTGCCTTTCTTTCTAATTTCAATTCTTAATTTTTTTTAGACTGCAGTCATTTTCGGTAATATGACTTTTAGTTGATTTTCTTTTTTTTATAGTTTAACTTAAGTAATTTATTTTTATTAATTTTTCACCAGCCACCAATTTTTTAACTTTATTTTATTATGTTTTGTATTAAATATGAATATATATTTTTTAATAATGTGTCATTGAGGAATTGTGCCATTTTTGCAAGTTAAGTTCTTCTAGTTTTTGTTTTGTGATTACGCCGAAAACAATAGCAAATTAATATTTTAAATAAAAATTGTAATTATTATTACCCCTAAGCTTGTGTCTTGTTGTTAATTACTTTTTTTGAAGTGTAAGTTTTAGATTTTTTTTATTTCTTTTTATTTTTCTTTTAGGTTTAATTACTGTTTCTTTTATGGCACTCACAACACCTTAGAACCTGGATATTGCAGTTAAAATTAAATGAATATTAACCGCAAATTATTTGAGGTTTTCATAACGCACCTCAATTTTAAACTTTAAGATAATCTAAATGCATTTAAATTTATAATCTATAAGTTAAACTTTTAGTTAAAATTAATTTTTATTTCCTAAACTTTTCTTTAATTCTATCAATGGTAAATGTTTTAAAGTATACAGAGAATAAATAGTTACAACAATATTCTAATTTTGAAAAGATCTCTCCATCTACAGTCCTTTAGCTGTTGTTTGGCAGACCTCAAGGTTCTGTAGATAACAGTTTTAAAACCACTGGCCTAATCTAATCCTTTTTATTCACTTTTGTAGTCATCATCATAAAATAAAGGCATCCCTTTCTCGAAGATACTCAAGGAAAGATAGCAGTGGTGCCCCAGCTGTCACCATTTCTCCTTCTGAGTGTGAGAAGGACATCTCAAAATTGAGCATTTTAAAGCCTGTTATGAAGACATTTGGCTGTGAATTGTTTGCTGCTGGCTTACTCAAGTTGGCTGGGAGTGTCATTACATTTGCTAACCCAGTTCTTTTAGAGTAAGTATTGATGTAAAAATCATATTTCTTACTTTTTTAGGTTTTACTCCATTAGCCACTAAATACTTCATTCTAATTTGATTTCTATTCATCAGAAATATCTGCAAAACATGAAAAAAAATTTCAAAATTTCGAAATCAAATTTAAAAGTTATGCATAAGTTAGGAAATTTAAAATTTTATTAAAAAAGTTAGGGAAACTTGTACTGGTTGAAATTTAAAAATACTTATATTAATATAATAACTATACTATTAATAATACTTTAATATTAATTATTATTAATTTTTAATTTATACAATTAAACCTTTTTAATTGTATAAACCCTTGGCGACAACCCCTGGAGGTGTATTAAACCTCTGGCGTCCGAAGCCCTATTTCATAATTTACCCCAAAAGTCCGTTCTGGCCCAAGACAGGAAGTGGTTTTCCCTTCCCCCCCAGAACATCCCAACGATTGTACGAAATTTGTCACAGTGGAGTGCGGCCTCACTATCAGCATCAGGTCATAAAGTACATAGGGATCAGTTCTAGACAATAAAAGACCATTGAAAAGATAAGAGAACGACACTGTGGTGATGTTGAACTGTTGGTAGAATGACCACCTACCAGGCACAAAGGGGGGGGGGGGGGAGGCAGTCTATGAGAATTTCAGCCAGCCGTTTGGACTTCTCAATGTTTAGCTGGCTCCGGCCTTCAGAGGGTTAATATTTTATGTTAATAAACATTAATTTTAGTCTTTTGTTTTTATTGCAAACTGTTTATCTGCAATCTAATTCATTTGTTATGTTTTAGAAAAGGGTTTATATTCTGTTTTTTATTCTCCTTTTGACAAAGTCAAAAGGAGATAGCGATGTCAGTCTGCTGCTGATATTCATACGATGTTAAACTCATTATAGTTTTTTCAAATCATGGGGTAGTAAATGATTATATTATTTATGATACTATTCTATGATAATTTTGTATTTGTATTAGGATATTTTTAATTGATATATTAGTTCTGTTATGTTATTGAATATTTTAATGATTTATGCAATATGGTTCATATATGTACAGATATCCTTAAATTGTTAGAAATCCTTAAAAGTTCTCTGAGTTTTTGCCCTTAATTTAAATAAAAATATAAAATCCCAGAACCAACTGTTAAGAGAATTCTATGCTTTTTTATGTCTGAGACTTGGTTTCAGTTTCACTTCAGGTAGTACCAGTAGCGATGGATCTGAGGAGTTTTGTTTCAGTGAAATTAGTTGAGTAATTTTTTAACTATTTGTTTTAAGTTGGTAATAGTGGCAACATATGACCAGTTGTCAGTCTTTTGCTCCTGTGTTTCTTTCTACTGCCAGGTTCATAGAGATGTGATTAAGCTAGGGATGCGACATCAACAACAAAACATTGATATTTAATATTAAAACATCGATGCTAGTAAAACATCGCTCCAAAACCATCGATGTTTTTAAACATTGATGTTTTAGAACATCCATTTCTTATAACTGGTTCTAACATTAATGTTACTTCGGTTAGTCATGGGGGGGATTTAATTTTACTCTCTGATTGGGCTGACACAAATGAAAAAAACTTGGTTGTTAGAGTCAGCTCATATCACAGAATTTCCATGAGATGAATTTTATTACTTTTACTAGAAAATTGAGGAAGAAATTATTTGTAGAAAAGCAATTGGTAGGACGAAAGCCACAAAGAAAAATCAGTGATGTTTTCTAATTTAAATTGGTTGAATGTTAAAAATTATTGTCATATTTATTTCCAAGTTGGAGAATAATTTACTTCCAAGAGGCTTAAATAATTTACTTTTTTTTTTTTTTTTTTTTTTTTTTTTTTTTTTTTTTTTTGGCTAAAGTTTATGACTGTATCACAAGACAAACAGATTGGTTTCATATCAACAGACTATAAGGCAAAATCATTTAAAAGAATTTTGAGTTTGATTCAACAGAGTTTAATATTAAAAAATAATAAGAACAATTTATTAACAAATATTTTATTTTCAAATTAAATGATACAAAAGAAAATACTTATATTTACTCCAATTTGAAGTACTGATGCAAAACCAGGGTATGGGGGAAAACTAAACAAGCTTATATTTTTTTACTGCAAATAACAATTATTGGGGCATATAATTATTATATGCCCTACATTTATTATTTACAGTTTTTAAAAATGAAGTTTTTAAACTTTTTTCCCCTTAAGTCGACTTATTTTTTTCACTAACTATCCCACCAGCTAGGGAAAAAACTCTTTCTGATGGGATGGATGTTGTCATTACTGACAAATACTTAATTGCAACTTAAACCATTGTAGAATTCTTATAATTATAATTATCAGAGTAAAATGTGAGTGGGTTATCTTTTAATTTAAAAACAGGAGCTTTGAAGTAAACTGCAAGTTCGGGCACAAACTACCTGTGTCAAGTTCCTCCAACAGCTTTGACCTCTTTCTTACAGTCCAGTTATCTTTTACCATCTTGTGGTGATCCTCCCAAAAATCATGTTCTGCACAGAATAATAAATACATACATGTAAATAATATTGTTAAGTTTTAAATTTATTTGTCACAATCTTAGAAAAATTGGTTTACGTTAAGAGGAAGCTAGTGTTGGAGACAATCGTCCGTCCTCAGAATCCGATGATTCACTCTCTTCCTTGATCTCACTGTTAAGCTTTCTGATCCAAGTACCCAATACAGTCTTGTCTTGGAAGTGAAGATTTTTAAACTGTTGATCTAATAAAGATGTCATTGCAAAAATTGACAATTCACAATGCCACCAAATCTGTTATTGCATTGTGCTAGAACACTTTTCTTCAGTATTTTTCCTAGCTCTGAGTCGCACGACACTGCATTTATTTTACTACGCATTATTTTTACTATCGGTATAACACAGCTTGCCGTCATGAACTTTTCTCCTGATGCTTGTGTTGTTGCGAGTTCTGTACATTTGAATAATGCACAAAATTCTTGTAAAAACTCCATGTCGTTGGTTGAGAGCATTAGTGGAGCCGATTTATTAAAGTTAACAATACTTGTAACAACCTCCCCCAACTGAAGGAATCCTTCTAACATGTAAAAAGTGGAATTCCACCTTGTTGATTCGCTCTGAATCAGCATAAGTTCTGTTTTTTCCTAAGTTCATCACTTCCTACCATGCTAACCATTTCACAATGGTTTTCACTCTATCTATAATATATGATTTTTGAGCCATTAAGTTTAGAAAGTGGGCAAAACAGTAGCTGTGTTTTTTTTCCCAAATGCTTTTTCCATCACACTTACAATATTACTTCCCCTATGTGTAACGACAGCTGTAACTTTCTCTGGTGGGAATCCCCATTTTGAGCAAGTATCTGTGAGATGATCAACCAGATTTTGTGCTGTCTGATTTTCATGTAGCTCATGAACTCCAAGAATTACAGACTCGTGTACCCAATTTTCGATAAAATGAACTGTTACTCCAAGAAAGCTTCTTGTCCGGTAAGTTTCCGTCCAAATATCTGTTGTGAGATACACATTTGAGACGTTGCTCAATCTCTCTTTTAACATAATTAACAATGTTTCATATTTCTGATCCATCATTGAATCTATTGTTCTTCGTGATGGAACAGTATATAAATGCACAGTTACTTTTAACAAGTGTTTTAAACCCTCGTCTTCAATGATTGGAATCGACTGAGAATATCTACAAATCATGTAAAGAATAGCGTGAGAAACTTTGTTGTGCATATCTCCATCATCTTTAAAAGAAATCACATTTGTGGAACTGTCTTTCAAAGTTTTTCGATGGAACCTAGGAATAGTGGAATACGAACTTACAGTTTCTTCTCTATGTTCCTTTTCAGTCACCGAAGTGCTTGGAATAGTTGAGACTGCAGAATCTGTATTGTGTGGTTTACTTTTTGTCTTGGGCTTCATTGATGACTCAAAATACTCATTGTAAATATCACCATTTTTTGTCTTAAAATGTCCAGATAAATTCGTGCCATTGCCAGAAATTTTGAGGAACTAAAGGCAAATATTGCATTTTGCCAATTTGTCAGAGGTTTTGCAAAAATATTTCCGAAAGGTACTTTTGGGAGGCATCTTATTAATAATATTAACGTTAACTTATATAAAACCAGAACAAAACAAAAACTTAAATGGCCGTTCTCGTGTTTATACTAGTTATAAAATAAAACCCCATGAAAGGTTCTGGAGTGTCAAGAACATTCAAAGCGCTCTGACTGGTTCATTGGTTGTTGATTGCCATTTGTCTTGTTGCTAGGGAATCGTTCCCCCTTTTGTATTCATCCTTTTCAGAATTCAGACTTACATTTACTGAGTGTGAAAATTATGCTATGTGGTTAATTAATTTTATTATGGCACTTTTTCATTTAAAAAAAAAAACATCGAGACAACATAAAACATTGAGAACAAAACATCGATGTTAAAAAAACATCGGCTTCAATAAATTGATGTTTAGAACATCGATGTTTTTATAAAAACATCGATGGTTTGAAAACACCAACATTGATGTCGCATCCCTAGATTAAGCATGGATATAAAAGTGATTGTTCAATTTTAGTTACCTTTTTTTTATCCTATGCCCATCACTAACCTCTTAGTCAGTAATCAATGGGCAGTCCAGTAAAAGTTTGAAAGAGTATAAAAGTCCTTGAAAGCTTTGGACTTTCAAATAGGACTGCCTGTGGGTGAGAGGCATCGCTTGTTTAGCAAACATAGGGAACACCACAAGCAGGCGACTTTCATCCCCCTACCATTTTAGTTTCTGGTTTTGATCATTTGTTTTGAAAGTCACTTTTAATAAGACAACACAATGCTGTTAAAGTTTCTTAATTTGCAAGTACTTTTATAAAACCATAAATTTTTTTGTTGAAATATCAATTGTGTTTCAATGAATTGAGTGTTATAGTTTAATTTTGGTAATTATGATTTTTGAGCCAAATATTTCAAATATTTGAGATGTTCTATTCTGTCTTTACTAATATTTTTTATCAAATATATTATTTATGATGTGCATTTTTTATCATGTAAAACAAATATGAGGGAAATGCTTAATAAAACATTAAATAAAAGCCATAACTATATAAGTATACATTACTTTATTTTTAAAAAGAGTAAGTATTTTATGGAACTTTTATATAGATCCTCGAAATTTCTATAAAAGGTACTGAAATCCTCAAACGTGGAAATGTTGTTTATGTATGATTTATATATGTGTATTGCTTATGTATGAGTGAAACCTCTAGCTGGCCACTCTTATTCGACAGCCACCTTTCAAAACAGCCATTTTTTATTTTTTTGGAACTATTACTGGTTGCCATATAGAAGTCAACCCCTATTCGACAGCCAACTCTCAAAACGGTATTTTTCTGAACCATTACTGGCCACTATAAAGAAGTTTCACTATATATTATTAGTTTTTTTATGTGAATACAACTAACAGTATCAGATAATACACCTATACCTCGCTTTACAACTGCTCTTTATACGGCATTTCGCTATAACAGCCTGTTTTTAATTATGGCACTTTTTCGATTTACGGCCCACAATGTTTCGTTATATGGCCACAACAGCCGAAAGTGATGATGGCAGCATATTATAGCTTAGTGATTCTTCATGTTAATGTTCGTCATCACATTAAAACAGTTTTTAAACATTTTATTTTATATATTTTTATTATATGCATACATATGTGCATATGATTTCTTTTGTTTTTTTTGCTTATATGTTTATTTTTTGAATTTCTGTTTATTATTGCATTGTTTTGTACTTTTATTTTTATGTAAGCATTTTTATAGGAAATAAAAGAATAAAATGCTTTATGAACTAAAAACTATATTATTTATGAAAAATTGGAACAGATCCAATTAAATTTGTATGAGTTTGTATCAAAATAATTGATTTGTCAATATGGCTTTTCGCTATACGGCCAACTTTTCCGGAACGTATCTAAGCTGTAAAGCAAGGTATGGGTGTATATGTTTAAAAAGGAAATGACATTCTTCTGAAGCTTTGTTTAACATTTCAGTGCGCTGATTGCTTTTGTGAGTAGCGATGAGCCATATTGGAGAGGTTTCTGTTATGCAGCTGGTATGTTTTTTGCTGCATTATTAGAGTCTTTTCTAGTAGGACAGTATGAATACAAAATCTACTCAATTGCCATGCGCATACGTTCCTGTACTATATCTGTGATTTATAAGAAAGTGAGTTTGCTGTTCTCTTATTTGGATGTTTCTTTTATACATTTTAAGTTGAGCATATTTTGGTATATTTATATTTCACTGACCACATGTGTTTTACTATGCAGAATATATTTAATTAATTCCATTTATATGTGCCATGTTTACCATAAAAGTCTTTCTTCTTGAATATTTTTGTTAATTGATGTGAGAGAGAGAGAGAAAGAAAGAAAAAGTAAATTTACTGTGGATCTTATTTAATATTTGTTCTTTTAACTTCATTTGGAATGCCTTTTTTCTTGCTTTTCTGTCATACTTACTTATTTTAAATTAAACTTAGAAATCTTCCAAATTTAATATTCTACTTAAAAGACCTAAAGAACTTATTTTCAATCTCTGTTTAATTTATAAATTGAACTGTAACCTTATTTTTTTCGAATTCATTCTTTAATTGATGTTAAAATGAATTTATTGATTTCATTATAAATTACTTATATTATTTTTTTGTCTTGTGTATCTTCCCATATAATAAGCTAGCAAATTTTTGAATAAACACTATTGATAAAACCCATTTATAATGTATAACTCTAACCTTATTTTTTTCAAATTCATTCTTTAATTGATGTTAAAATGAATATATTGATTTCATTGTAAATTACTTATATTATGTTTTTGTCTTGTGTATCTTCCCATATAGTAAGCTAGCAAATTTTTGAATAAACACTATTGATAAAACCCATTTATAATGTTCGACCAAGTAAATTTCTTGTTGAAATATTTAACTAATTGAAGAATTGCAAGATATATGTAGAGACTTTAAAAGAGTTCAGATTTAATATTGAAATGGAATATGCAATTTACTTCTGAATACTTATTTTTAAGTATATTAAAAGCTGTATTCTGTTTAAAATTCCTGAAGATTTTATTGTTTTTCATTTTGAAAAAGAGAAAATGAACTTAAACTGTATAGAAAAATTACTAAAATTAGTACTTTTAGAAAAAGTACTAATTTTTCTTAGATGTAGCCAAGCACTTTGATGTACCACTAAAAGTCGAAACTTCTAAGAAACAAAAATCCTGAACAATAAAATGGGAACCCTTTCAACCAAGAATGAGATTCTTGTTGCACCTCTGTATATATGTATATGTATATACAGTGGAATCTCGATCGACCATTCCCCGAATCATTGTTTTCCCGTATGTATTGTTTATTTCACCCAGTCCTGATGATCATATTGCTTTGTTATATTCCCACACATATCGTTTTCCTGCATTTATCATTCAGTTATGTTGCTTCCTTGAAAAACGATAGATCGTGATTCCACTGTATATATATATATATATATGTATATATATATATATATATATATATATATATATATATATATATATATATATATTCTTCTTTGAACTCATTGATTCTTAACATTAATTAGAGAGATTTATAATTTCATTTTAGTTAAAAATTTCTGTAATGCTTTGTAGCAAAATAAAATATATATCATAAATGGGACGTATGTTAAAGAAGATTAATATAGAAGTTATTGAATATTGGATATTTCAGCAATCAATTTGAGTCCAAAATGTTTTGTGCACAGGGAAAAAGTTTGTTTTTTTAAAAAATCTATTTTGATAGGAATGTTTATGCCTTTGAATCTGTGCAGTTTACATCATGATTTGTAAGAATCAGACTGGTCATATTTAAATACATAATTTAATTTTTATCAAGAGATTTTAATGTTGGACTTAAAACTTCTTTCCCAATTATCATCCCAGATGTTGTTTTCAGGTTTGTTTTGTTAAAGCTTTTAGTTGCCCAGACCAACAATTCTCGAATAAAAAGGACCTATGTCAAACCTATTCATAAAAATCTCTGACAGTCTGTACAGTTGGATTAGTTATTTATTTTTAATTGAATGTCCTTTGATTGGGATTAACACACTTTTACAATGCAATTCAAAAATAATTTTTCTAAATATATATTTGAGTTCTACTTTGTATTCCTAGGCTCTGACTTTATCTACTGCAGCACGTAAGAATTTCACAGTTGGAGAAGTGGTGAATCTGATGTCTGTGGATACCCAGAGAATTATGGACTACGTTCAGATGGTTTTTCTCTTGTGGTCTGCCCCTCTTCAAATTGGCATTGCTATTTATCTCTTGTGGCAACAATTAGGAGTAGCCACTATGGGGGGTTTGGCAGTAATGATTCTAATGATACCCATCAATGGAGTCATCAGTGTCTTCATTAGAAACTATCAAGTAAGGACTTCAAGAGTTAGAGATAATTTTTATGCATAACTTTTTAACTTTGCTCTTATATTAATTTTTAATGTTATACAAATTACTTACTAGCCATGTTTGCAAAAGTCTGACCTAAAAAAATGTTACTCTTAGACTTTTGAGTAATAATAGTTGAATTCCAACCATATTATAGTTTAATTCGGGTTATATTTTGAAAGAATATTTTCTCACAAACTTGTAAAAAAACTTTTTTAAGGTATTATTGATGAAGGATAAAGATCGCAGGACCAAGCTAATGAATGAGATCTTAAATGGCATCAAGGTATTAAAGCTGTATGCATGGGAGAATTCTTTCCTTAAAGAAGTGATGAACATTCGAAACAAGGAAGTTTCCAGTCTTAAGTCCCAAGCCTATTTGAATGGAGCCATTACTTTTGCCTTTTCTTCAGTTCCTTATCTGGTATTAGATCATTTCATGTTCCAGTCATAGTATTAACCCAGTTTTTATTGCAGCTTCTGATTATATATTGTATAAAGTATAGGAGGTTTTGGCATGGTTGTTATGCTGGACAAAATGCATAAAAATATTTGTTTGATATCTCTATAAAAAACTAAAGAAGTATTTTGTGTATAAAAAGTGGTAAATCTTTGGGTTTGTTTTGAAAAGAGAATTTTTAAAGTATTTAGAAATCATGAGAATTACTTAAAAGTGGTTAAAGTAATTTAAAGTTTGAATTATCTAAAAATAGGAATAGAACTTATAAGTCATGAAAAAAATTGTTTTTATTTTGAAATCTGAGGGCTTTTTCAAGAAAACTTTATAATATTTCCTCTTTTTTATGATTTATTTTTATAAATCAAGCTGTGATTTTATTTTATGTTCCTTTTTATTCAGATCTTTTAATTTTCTGTAACATGAACTAGAATTATAAAGGTATTGCGGAAAAGATAAAAATTTCATGCATAAAATAGTTTTTAAAATTTTAAGAATTTTTTCAGTTATTGAGCTTACTGCTCTTAATTATATATGAAATTGTCCAGTAAATCATGTTATTATGCAATGCTTCTTAGTTATTCCTCAAACAGGAAAATATAATTTATTTTATATCTATGAGTACTGGTATTTTTGCCATACATTTTTTTAAAAGATATTTAAAAAATGTATTCTCCATATTTTGTAACAACAGTAGTTGGGTTTAAAAAGAATTCTGATGCATTTCATGCATTTAAATGACACTGTCTTAAAAAAAAAAAAAAAAAAAAAGACAACATTTGTAAGTTCTTTGGATAAATCTGCACAGGGAAAATTGATTTTCAATTTGCAAAAAAATGTGTTTATAATAATAATAATAATAATAAAATCATTCCTTTGCTTAGACATTTTTAATGTATGTAATGGCATTTCTCTCCAGTTTATTATCCTGTACTTGAAAGATGGGTGTAACAGTGATTCATGAGTTATTACCTTAACTGGTACAGTTTATTTAACCCTGCTGTTCTGTTTGGGTCTATTTGACCCAAAATAAATTTTACCAGTGTATAAAATTTTAGCCATTAGTGATAACAGTGATAGATCAACAATACTGAATACCAGTTTTGGCATGCCACTTATGTGAATTCTATATTGGGAAGTTCAGAACTGACTATTTTACCAGTTGCTGTGTAGTTACTGTCTCTGAGCAGTTTGAGCTATGGTTGTTTAGTTTAGGTATTGTAATTCTGATTTTTTAAAATTTTATTTTATTTTAATTAATTTTTATTTATATTTATATATATATTTATTTTTTTTGTGTGGGGGGAGATGAGTTTGCATGAAGTTTTAGGTCTTTTACTATTTTTGGTATATAATTCTCTATAAAAAGTACTCCTGTATGGCATATTTCCATTTAAAGTGAGCACCTATATTCTAATCTATTTACACTCAAATTTTTTTGGCTGTACTACTGAGACAATTGCAACTTCTATACATCAGTTGCTATTGGCTCAGTTTTACTCACTGTATTTTCCTAGAGAAATATGAAAATGAAATTATGTATTAAATATTTCCTCCTAAGCAGTTTGCTTTAAATCAAAAGAAATTATTGATGTATGTTCTTTAACAAATCTCTTGAAAAAAATTAATTTTTTGTTATTGTCATAGGTATCTCTTGCTAGCTTTGCAACTTTCGTGCTGATTGATTCAAACAATGTGTTGGATGCCAATCGAGCCTTTGTATCTCTTTCTCTATTCAATATTCTGCGTGTTCCTACTGCTTTGCTACCAATGGTCATTACATATACTGCTATGGTAAGTTTCTTATTTTTTATTTGTGTAATAGTTAAGGGCAAGAATTCAAACTGGGTCATGGGATTGACACACTGCTGTAAAACTTTACAGTTTTTGATACATGCCGAGAAAGTTATCTCATGTTTAAAACCAATTTTTTGTTTGGTAATGTAAAATCACTCAGCCTATCCATATTCTTTCTTCATTTATTGCTTTTAAAGATGTAAATAAAAATGGACTGGGGTCATGCTGGTATGTGTATAGGTAAGAATTTAAAACATTTGAAACAGCATATTTTTAAGAAACATTATTTTGGGTTATGCTCTAAATAAATACATGTAACCAATGCTTGATTTCTAGAAATAGAGGTGCCGGAACTGTAACCTTCCAGGGTGTGTGGAGGGGAGATTCCAAATTATTGGCCTGAAAAAAAAAGAGATCTTTAGTTACACCAAAAACTTGAACATTTTATTTAATTCCAAATTTTATTTTGCAAAACAAATACAAAAATGTGTTGTAGTAAAGTAATAAAAGCAGTAAAAAAGCACAGTTTCATGATTATTTAAGCTGTCTGCCTATCTTAAAAGATTGTCCAAAGCTTGAACATATTTTCATCCTACTTCTTGTCTCTTGACCTCTTACTCTTGACGGCTAATGCTGAATGGTATCCAAACACAAGCCTAGAGTCAACATACTTAGCTGGGTTAAAGAGGAGGTCCATTGATCTTTACAAACAACAGGCCAGAAACTGATGCAATATTCAGTGATGATCTCAACTGGTGTGATAATGTGGTTCATCTGTGAGAAACCTCTTTCACATTCACTCAACGATATGGCTATTGAATTCATTGACTGTTTCAATGGGATGAGACGGAATTTTTTTTCCCAAAGAGAGGTACTGGAATGCCGTTCCGGCGTGTTCTGCCTGAAATCGAGTCCTGCATGTAACTTAATTATGCGTGACAAAATATATATTTCATAACTACTGCATGAAATTGTTCTGATTTGAGAAATTGTGTGATAAGAATATTTGTAATAAGGCTTTCCATTGTAAGCATTTTGAGTGCCTTTATTTTTCAGTTTGTGGTTTCCTTGAAGAGGATTAACAAGTACCTGCAGAGTGATGAAATTGATCCTTCTATGGTTCAGCATGATCTAGCAGAAAGTAAATTGTGATTTTCACTTATTTTCATTTTAATTTTTGGATCTTTTATAATTTCAGATTAAGGCACAGACAATGTTTTTTTTATTTTTATACAGCTTGTCGAGGATTTTTTCTTTCTACATTGTAATATTTAACTGGTATTAAAAATTATGTATCCTGATGTATGCTGTGTTGTGTTAATTTATGCAAGGAAATGTGTTAAAAAGGAATCAAGGACTAATTGTTTGTTTGAAACATGGCAATGAATGTTTTGTGGATTTTTGAGGGATTCATGTTTAATATGAGTTGAGACATACTTTATTTCATGCGGTTCTGCATCTTTTGTCATTTTGATATTTTATACCAAATCTCAAGAGAGATTCAGAGTAAACTTCAAAATGATGGGAATAAATTTTGTTTGAGTTTTTGGCTCAAGTGCTTCATTTCCAGGCTCAAAGCCTTGGATATCAGGGATTAATATTTTTTCAAAGAGTTATTTGTTTCTTCTCAAAGGACTTTATAATTTTGTATTTTGCATTTCCAAGTTATGGTATGTACTTTAGTATTATAATTTATGTTTACAGTATTACTTCAATGATAAATAACACTATTTCCCCATTCTTTTATCATTATTTGGTTGTCAGAAATTGTGCCAAAGAGACATTACTTAATTTTTATGATTTCATGCATGACATGTTTTGGAATTTATAAATCCAACAAGGTTAGTGCAGTGCAGGCTCATATTAACTGCTTTTCTATTCTCCAGCTCTTATGATAATGAATAAAAAAAAGTCTGTCATTTGTCTTTTTTCTACTTGGGTACTTTATTCTAGGGTATTTTGTATAATTGTTCTATAATCATAATTAATAATTCTATAAATATAACTTTGTATAAATATAGTAGCTTACATTTTAATGTAAAGTTTTCTAAATGTAAAGCTATTTCAGTGTCATTACTGGCATGGTAAGACACCTATTATGGTCTATTTATGGGTTTCTCATAAAAAGAAAAAGGGAGAGTGAAATTTTTTCCACCTCTCAACCCATTTCTGTCCCCTACAAGATACAAAAGCAAGTTAAACCCTTATATGCAATATTTTTTCCTATGTACCACATCACCCCATAGCCTTTATTCTGATTTTACATGTTAGCAGAGCAAGGATGTTTGAATAAACTGTGTTAAATTCTTGCGGATTCTTCCACTGCCTTTCAGGCTATATATAACATATCAATACCAACCTGCTTTATGCTTAAAAATACAAGAGTGCACAACAATAATCAAATATATGGCTAATTCCCCAAGAAGTTTTGTTCTGCAATGGATACCATTCCATTGTGGCATATCAGGAAATGAAGCAGCTGATTTATTAGCAAAAAAAGGAACCTCAATATCCCTTTGTGCTCCCAATAAAATACCTTATAAAACTGCATGTAAGATTATAAAGCAAAAAGTAAAGAGTTCTTTTATTTCTGACTTCCAAAACTATATTCAAAATAAAGTCTGGAGCAAGACCTTGAATGGCCTTTGCAATTTCCCCTGTGAAATTGTGGTTGCTACTTTCAGGATTGCAACTAAACACGACTGCCTGGCTGTGTATTTAAACAGAATGGGAATTTTTTCTAGCCCTATATGCCCTTTTTGCAATTCTAACAACATGGATGGTAAGCACATCATGTCCTGTCCTACCTTAACTGGAAATTGTCTTTACAGACGTTATTGGAAGGCCCGTGATTGCTCGAGAATTGTATCTTAGTTGCTTTTCTTGTCTATTTATTTCCCATTTTATTCTTCTTTGCAGTTTGTATTTTTTCTTTTTTCTCTATACCTAAGGACTTTGTCCACAGGTTTCTGCATTAGAAATAAAAAAAAAAAATTCTCAAATGATGTATTAATTTTGATTTTCTCTCTAAAACTGTTTGATTCTTAGTTTTGTATCATATAACACCCTTCACTTTTTTTTTTTAATGTAGAAGATCCAGTTGTAATTGAAGATGGCACATTTTCATGGACCAAAGATGAAGAACCCACTTTGACTGATGTTAATTTTCGTGTGAAGGAAGGTTCTCTTATAGCTGTTGTGGGCCAGGTTGGATCTGGAAAATCATCGCTTCTCTCTGCTCTCTTAGGAGAAATGGTGAAATGGTCAGGCCGTGTTAATGTCAAGGTAAATTTGTGTACTCTGTGACTGTTACTCTTTTAAATATGAAAATTATATAGCTTTCTTAATTTTTAGGAAAAAGTATGATGCAAAATTGAAATCTAAAGAAACTGATTTAATTAAAACAGTTTGTACTGAAGAAAAGTTTTGTTTGATTCAAAATAGACTTTGTTAATAATCATAATAGTCTGTTAATTGTGTAAACCAAATGAGGTGACTACATAAATTTACTTATATTTTATTGAATTAAAAATATTTTTAGTATATTTTTGACAGAAATCTTAAAAAATATAACACAGAGCAATTACAAAATATTTGTTGTTTCCAATCCCCTTGGTTTAGGAAAGCCTACACCAAGTCCAAAGGACGCAGGTCCTCAAATCCTAAGTCTTTGGTGAAGGGTAGTAAGCAGCTTCACTTTAAGGTAAGGTACCACTAGGGCTGAAGACTGACTTGACCTCGAAGAACATCAGTCCCGTAATTTTGAACCGAGTCAAGTAACGAGACCTGAACACTTGACCCCGCACCTCCAGAGGTAAATTTGAGAACTTGGAGGACATTGTAGCCACAACCTATTTTACGTACCCCAGTCACTATTAGTGAACACAGTGGTGGGTTTGCAGCAGCGAGCATTGAACTAGGGACGTTCAGATCACTAGCCCACTGCTCTTGCCAACTGGGTCACTGCACCAAAATATTTAAATTAAATGTTGGAATGTGCATACATTTTGTGAAATGACTCATTATTTTAATTTAATAAATTGATTTTTTTAGAAAGGTAATATTTTTCAGTGTGTATACTCATGTTGCTTCCTAACTTTTAAAGCATGAGTAAGTAAAATGAGCCTAAAATAATACAGTTAGATTTCAGTTTTTTTTAAGGACATTAAAATCAAAGTAATCATTGCCTTTTTTGATTAGAAAGTTAAATTTGATTCCAATCTGTTTGTGTTTATCTTCTGAGATAAAGCTCTTGAACATCCAGTAATAATTGATAATCAAACTGATACTCTACTGTCCTTAATACCTTTTCTCAATCACTGTTACCTCTTGATGAACCTTCTATATGATCCTTTTCTAAAGAAATCAAGATTTTGCGGAAAGCAGTAAGAATGAAAAAAAAAAAATTATTCATAACTACTGATCCTTGTATCCTAGTATCCTTGCATTTCGTCAGCATTTTATTAGCTAATTTTTTGTCAACGTGAACATCCACAATGCCAAGAAACATCATGATGACAACTGTAAAAGCATCCCATGCTACCTTTTTTATTTTCTGTGTTTTGCTTTGTAGGGATAAGTTTCCTTTTTTGTTCAGTTTTATTGTATTCTTGATTGAATCTTCTGTGCCTTAGGTCTAGCTATAAAAATTTGTTTCAGGGGACAGTGGCTTATGTTCCCCAACAAGCCTGGATTCAGAATGCAACACTTAGAAAAAATGTTTTATTTACTAAACCATATGATGCCAAACCTTATAAAGAAGCCCTTGATGCATGTGCTTTGTTGCCAGATTTAGAAATTTTACCAGGTGGAGATATGACAGAAATAGGTGAAAAGGTAAGTGTTTACATACCTTAAAGTAATTCTTCATGCCATGCACTGATGTATTTCCATCTCCATGATCAATAAAAATACGGAATATTAGTTTTATCCATTGTTAGTATCCATTGTTAGTAAGTTACAATGAAATCATAAATTTGGCATTCTTTAACAACATATTAATTTTGTTGTATGCAATTACTGTCATATTTGTATTAAAGTCCTTAACTACTTGGAAATATAATTTAAAATATGGGATTTGCTGTCACATTTCATATGGTTTTATTATTATTTAATAGCAAGCTGAAAAGGTGAGAGACTTCAAAATTAAAGTCACAGAAACTGATGAAATTCATGATTATGTTTTAAAAAGTTGGAGAGCCAAATGTTGTTGAAATGATTGTTGTTGCCACTGATATCAAAGGTTGTAATTATTTACATCATTGCATCTGTGAATTGCCCGTAGGGACAATCATACACAAGGCTTCCCAGCCTGATAAGAACTGTAATTAATAGTTCCAATTGTAATATTTATTGTGGATAATTTAAATAATTTTAATTGTTTTGTAGATTTTAATACCTTATTTTGATCTCATCAATTAAGCATTTGTTCTGTCAACCTTGAAAGTGAGCAAAGATAAGTTTATGGTCCTTTTGTAAAAGAGTTTTAAGTCTTTCTCTCCATGGTTTACTAGTGTTTTGTATCAAAACATGATTCAAGTACACAAAAGAGTTGAAAGTTATTGTGAATGTACAATAGTTTATGGAATTTTTAGTGTTTTGAAATTTCTTTGACTATGGTTTTAATCCATAGTCAAATGAATGACCACCATTTGATGAGTAATTTAAATTGGTATATTTGTGTATTGCTAATGAAGCCAATTAAATGTGAAATGTTAAAATAAAGGACTGATTTCCAGTTATTTTCTGTCTAACATTTGGTAAGTAGTGCTCAGTTACTGTTGTCCTCAAATAAATTTCTTGACTAAAATCACTAAACATTTTTACTGTTGATCTTTTCTATTTCTTCTTTGAGATAGCTTTGAGATTGTTTATTCATGATTGATTTCAAATACCTTTATTTTTTATGTGGATTTGATCCTTTTTAGGGCATCAATCTGAGTGGTGGTCAAAAGCAGAGGGTAAGCCTTGCCAGAGCTGTCTACAATGATGCTGACATTTATTATTTTGATGACCCCCTCAGTGCTGTAGATGTTCATGTTGGGAGACACATATTTGAGAACGTCATTGGTCCAAAAGGTGTATTGAAGAAGAAAGTAAGTGTGCATGACTTGAATCAGTAATGTTGCTTTCATCATAGCTGCTCAATTTTTGTTATCAGTTTTTCAGTGTTAAGTAATTAATTACTTTAGAATCAGTTTTTCACAGACTTGAGGGACAAAATATTTCTGTACGTAAAAAAAAATGATACTTTTTTTCACTTCAGTTCCATGGAGTGCTGGTCTAAGATATATTATGTTAAAAAATCAAACTCTGCCGTATAGGATTGCCCTTTAATATATACATCAGAATAAATCAGGTTTAATATATACATCAGAATAAATCAGGTTTAATGTATGCATCAGAACTTACAAAAATATTAATTTTTCTTACAATTTTACAACATGTTCTTATTACATTACATCTTATATGGAAAGCAGAAGAATAATTTTGTTAAGGTCTGATTAGATCGTGTTAGGGGGTAACTATAAAAGGCATGGTGGTCATAAATGGTGCAGAGTGCAGTACCCTGCTAAAAGGCATTGTAGGAATGCTACTACATACAAACAGGACAGAAAATATCAAATTTAAGTTTAAAGTTTAAAAACTCTTTTTTCTTATATAATAGTCAAATAATAAATAGACGTACCATCTATTTATATTTTATGTAATTCTAATTCATCAGTTTGTTTGGAGGTTTTTTATTTTCAGAAAAATAGAAGTTTTATATACTTCAAAATAAGCCTTCATTTTGTTGCAGTAATGAAATCAGTTTAAATTTATTCAAACTTATAAGTATTATTTAATCACAAAATTCATGAGTTCTCTAGTTCCCTATTAAAATTGTCCTGATAGTGAAATATTTCGTAAGTATTACAGTTTATTTATGGACCAATTGATGCTAGAGAATTTGTTATACATAGTCAGCAATCATTGTAGTTGTTGGTTAACATTGCATACTTGTAAAGTTACAGTCATCTTGTTTGTGCACTTAAAATAAATTATTTTCCTAAAAAATGTCTCATAGAACTATAGTTTTTGGCATTCATGTTAAATGAAATGCTCATATTTAATACATACTTACATATGTACAATAACATACTTACATTTAACTTACTACTTACTGTGTCATGAGTTAGTATATTTACGTATAAGGGCATGTTCACATACAATCCATCAGTGTCAGCAGAGAATTTTTTAACCAATCACATACCAATCATCGACCCATTTAACCAATCAGCACCAATGGAAACTTTAATGCTGTGACAAATTCTATGTGAATAGGCCCTAAGAGTTAAATATGATTGCCTTGAAAATGTTTTATACTTTACAAGGATCATAATTGCTTTAGTAAAAATTATAATTTTCTGTTGTTAGTTCATATGTTGCTAAAATGTACTATTCTATTTATGTGCTTATTTCTGGTTATTTTGACCTACATTTTTACTTTAACTTTTTGGTTCTATGTGACATACAGCAATTTTTCTTTTAGACTCGCATCTTGGTGACCCATCGAATCAGTGTTTTGCCTGAAGTAGACACCATCATTGTCCTCCAACATGGAAAAATCAGTGATATTGGTTCGTACAAAGAGCTTCTTGCGAAGAAGGGTGCTTTTGCAGATTTTCTTGTCCAGTATCTCGAGGAAAATGCTGCTGACAGTGCAGATGCCATTTTACCTGATGAGCTCAGTTTAATTGAAGAAATCGCTGCTACTGTTGGTGTGAGCCCTGAGATCACTAGGTTTGTATGTTTGAACTTTAACCCTTAGACCGTTACGAACGTGGTCAGTGCATTCATCAGTCTTTCCCCCTGGTGTTATGGATGCACTGGATGCATCTATCTGGATTTTCCAATGTTTTGCACGTTACAAATGCATTTAACACATTCTAAATTGATTTTTTTATTCATCAATAAATGGCAGCATTTAATGGCATACAAATACAATTTCTCATGATAAGAAGTAGATTTTTAGGTGATTATTTTGAGAATACATACAGTATAAAATGGCAGGAGTTTTGGGTTTTCGAAAGCTAAAGGCTATTCAAACTGACATTTCAAGTGATTCCGAGAGGGATTATTCAGATTTGTTCGAAGACAAAGTAATGAAAGACTATAGGGAACTAAGTGACGAATAGACTATATGGTATAAAGACTGTGGAGTGGGTTTATGCATATCATTTTTCTTTAAAATATATCGTATTAGAAATTTATGAACAAAAATATCTGTACATTATATGAATATACATATGTATTTTTAAAAACTTTGTTTCACTTATTTTGTACCATTTATTTTGATTTAAGTAACTTAACTGTATTGACCTCACATTTTCGAACGTTCCTTCAAAATGCTCATCCTCCGAAACGTGCTTCCAAATAAAAAACCCATTGCTGGGAGGAGAACTGGAAGGTGAAAACTCAACGATCTAAGGGTTAACAAAATACTGCGTTCCTACAAGCCTTACTAAAGTCTTAAATTTTCAAATTTTTTTAGATAATTTTCATAGTTATTTGCATGTTTCAAAAGAGATGGGGTTGACCCCCCCCCCCCCCCATTTAAAAAAAAATTTGTCTTTAAGCATTAAAAAAGTGATTATTTTTAAAATTAATAGTATATTTACTCTCTTTTTGTGTCTAAGATTTATGTTAATAGCCACAGAACATACTTTTTATAATTAAGTGGAGATGAAGAGAATTCATTGTTTTTGGTGTCATTAACTTTTTCAATTTGTAAAAAATTTTAAGTAGAATTAATATTATAGTAAATTTATGGTAGGAGGTCATTTTGTTTTTCAATGTAAAATGTTTTAAAAATTAAAAGGTAATTGCAAATTTTTTTTATGCTTTTCATTAGCATTGAAAGTGAGATTTTAATAGAGAAATGTTCTTTCCCATGAATTAAATGAAAGATTAGCTTTTGTAGTGCATTTTAATTCAAGTATAAATCTTTAAGTGATAAGTCAATCTTATATCTCTATCATATTTATAATATTTTTATACTATTAAATTTTGATATCTGATTAAGACTGATATTGCTTGTTATTGTAATTAATCACTGACATGAAAGTTTTGAATACATATGTAGCTTTGCATTATAAAGAGAAGGAACATTTGCTGAACTATTTTGATTACACCCTAATAATTACATAATAATTAATAATAAAGTACATAATAACATGACAAAGAAACATGAATTAACATGAATAAGGTTGTGGGACTTACCTGTAAGTTCATATTTATTTATAGTCGATTCCAGTTAATTGGACCACCGGTTAATCGAACCAGCTGCTTATTCGGACTGAATCCTTCGGACCAAATACCATCTTGTAACATAAGGCATGTTCATTTAATCGGACCAGCTGGTTATTAGGACCAAAATTATTGTGTGCGTCCTGATGTGGTCTGATTAACCGGAATTGTCTGTATTTGAAATTTTCTCATCTGTGTAATAGTGTGATAACTTCACATGGCTGCTGTTGACAAATGTATTTTCTAATGGCTTTAGGCAAATCTCAAAAAGAAGTGATGGTGGGAGTGAGTCAGATTCTGCCAGTGTGGATAAAATGAAAAGAACAAAGTCTCTCACTTTTCCCGAATCAGGGGATGCCCTTCGAAAGCGAACAAAAAGCCAGTGGGATACACCATCTAAAAGTGCTGCCCCGCCAAAACGATCACCATCTGTGAAGGATATTAAGGAGAAGCAGTCCAAGCTTATTGAAAAAGAAGGAATGGAGATAGGATCTGTAAGTGTATTTTAAAGAAGTATACTGTGGGCATGGGATCCCGAAAACATGGCTCTTAACACTAGAAAGACGGGAATTTTTTTTTTTACTAAAAAGACTGAACACCGTCATTTTGACGGTTAAAAATAAAATCAAGAATTTAAACTATTTAATTAAAAAAAAGGTTAAATACTTTAAATTTTAAACTATTTCATACCAATACATAATAAATTAGTATATATTTAGATATATTTTTATGCAGGTATGCCAAACTGACAACCTAGTATGGTTTATCCATAAAAATATATGCATGGTTTGTGCAGTTCTTATTTTTCAACACCAATATTCTGAAGAGCCAATATTTCTGTTATTTACAAAAGGGGGAAGAGAGGAAAAGTAACTAACATTTTTTCGGTATTATTTTAAAGATTTCTGCTTGTTTTCTATATTGCCATCAAATCGACGGCTTTCAGGCTTAGTAGGTATACAACACATTTTCTCCCCCTCTTTATTATCGAATATAATTTTGTGAATGTGTGTGCATATTTTGTGTAAAATTAGAAAAAAGTCATAAAATTCCATAAGCCTGAAGACATAAAAACAGATATAGGGCTCAATAGTATGTCTGAAAGCGTCAAAATGACGGCAGCAGTCTTTCTAGTGTTAAGAATGTCTTTCCAGTTTTAGGTCTCTAGAGGTTTTTAAAAGCAGTTATATTAGCATTTGTAAATCATAAACCTTTAAGCATTTACTGTAGGGAATTACGGTATTGTTAATTTTAAACCTTATTTAGAAATAACAAAAATATCTTTTTTACTTCATTTGTTTGCTTTTAACCCTTTATATCATTTTCTATTGTGTAGATTCTTTCATTTATGTTAGGTGTTCTGTATACAGTTTTTCTAATACTAATAGCAACGCCTGGGGTGTAATGAAAACTGCAATTTTCATTATTTTATTTCAGTTGCATCAAGCTCCTTAAAAATTCCACATTTCTGTACAAAGTCTCTCGCTTGAGTTATTTCTCAAAAATTTTGTTTTGTCAGTATTTTTTTTTACATTTGTTTATAACAGCTTTTAACATTTCCCTTTTTCAGGTGAAAGCTTCGGTGTACCTTGATTACATGAAGTCATATGGAGTGTGGAATTGTGTTTTGACCCTATTGTGTTATGTTCTTCAAACAGGTTTTAGCCTTGGGTCTAGTTTGTGGCTTAGTGCTTGGAGTAATGATGCTCTTGACCCTGTAAGATCTCAGGATACAAAAGTAAGAGATTTACGCCTCGGAGTATATGGAGCATTGGGTACTGGTGAAAGTAAGTTTTTCCTCCTTGCTTGCATTTGATTATGATATAAATGTATATATTTAATGAAAGAGAATCCTAACCTTTCTTTGTCTAGAGATATCCAGTTAATTATAAAAAGTGCATTAATCTCATCTTTGTAGGTATTGCCAATTAATGACAAGAATGTATTTTCAGTAACTAGATGACTAAAACCATTAGCGACTCTAGATTTGCTCTCATTAAGTGCTCATTAGCATAATATAGCTTCATTTTAAGAAATATTATTCTGTGTACAGGATCATTCTTAATGTTGGAAAGGCAGTTAATCTCTAATTCAGTGGTTCCCAACCCATAGCAGTTTGTGAACTACTAAGCCAGAAATTGAATCATATGCGGACCCCCCACCCCACACACACATGCACCGACTTGAGGGCGGGAACCTTCCAGGGGGTATGGGGGTATAGAATATCCTTCAGGCAAAAGGGATACAGGATTAACATACTCTTTTTCTAACATATCATATTCTAATAATAAAATAATTATGTTAAACTTTTAAGAAATTTTAATTCAACACCTGATAGTCATTGGATGTATTCGGCCCATCTAGTTCAATGAACATCGCTTTCAAAATCCCCATTTATTTGGCAACATTTTTATATGGGGTGCCAGACCACTACTGAGGTTCTCGTGGACCACAGGTGGTCCGTGGATCACTGGTTGGGAACCACTGCTCTATTTGATTCAGTGTATGATGGAAGGAATCAAATTTTCATTAACTAAGGTGTTCAGCTGCTGTGTCCTTCTAAGGAACCAATGACTAGATCTAGGTCCATAATGGCTGTTGAATACACCTACTGTAGTGCAGTCAGTGGTCTCTCTTGTAAAAATGTAGTTTTTGCTGTTTTCGTCATCTTTTACTATCTAAATTTTACATCAGAATTCAGGGATTCCACCATTTAAAACTATTGCAGGCTGGTTAAAGAGTCAAGTCCCATAATGAGCACTAAAAATTTAGAGCAATTTTGTGTAATGAATTGCATTGTCTCCATAATTTCTATTAAGTACTTCAAACTGAGGAATCCATTATCAGGTTGAAATCTAGATTTGTGTCTGTTTATGAATATACAGGCTTATTGAAACTACATTCAGAAAAATTTAAAAATTGAACTTTAAAACAGGTTTTACTTACAATTGCTTCAATTTTTCAGTTTAAAGCAGTTCTACAAGTTGTTTATCAAACATTACTTCCCAATTCCTCCACTTAATCAGAGGAGAGAGTTTTTCAGGTAGTACAAGACAACATAATTCATATGCAACTGAGGTAACTTTTCCATTCAACTTTTGTGACCTGATCAGAATTGAGATCCATAAGTGAAGAAATTGTATAAAAAAGCTTTTAAGGGTTTGCCTAAAAAGCTTTTGGTTAAGGATGATCTTTAAATTGAGAAAATCCCCCAGAAATTTTGAGGATAAATAGCTAATAAACTTAAACATGCTGTGAATAATATATTTAACAAAATGATCTAAGTATTTTATAACAGAAAAGGATGGTAAAAAGTCAGGAGAAATTAATATTGTGCTCACACCATAAATAACTTAAAAAAAATAATAATTATTATTATAAAATTTTTATAAACATCAGGAGAAAAAATAAGTATTACTATAGATTTAGAGCTGAGATGTATTGTTACTCATTGAAAATTAAAATGGTATCTGAAATATCCTTGTTTCAGTTTTTTTCACATTGGTGTCCTCTATCGTAATGAATCTGGCTTGTCTGAGAGCATCCAAAATTCTTCATGATGGCATGCTTCAACATATCTTCCAGGCTCCGATGTCCTTCTTTGATACCACCCCCCTGGGTCGTATCTTGAATCGCTTTTCAAAAGATATTGATACAGCAGATGTGACAATTCGTTTCAATATCCGAATGCTGCTGAGTATGACCGTGCGAGCCATTTCTGCTGTAATAATCATTTCTCTGGAGACACCTTTTTTTATTCTGGCTTGCTTGCCATTAGCAGCCCTTTACTACTTTTTGCAGGTTTGTGTTTTTTTTGCATTTTTTTTATTTTCAACCAATAAAATGCTTAAATGTAGTTTATTTAAAAATTTTTTTTTTGCAGTTTTTGCATTAAAAAAAATATTGTACTATGTTCCTATTTTTATGTAGTTGTAGACTAGATTTTACATAGCATTAAAAAAAAATCTTTATGGTTCAGTAATTCTATGCTAAAAATTTTGATAACTTTTTGATTTTATTAGCATTAGTCATTAAACTACTTACTCTGTACAGAACTTTCATGTATATATATATATATATATATATATATATATATATATATATTTATTTATTTTGATTATAGATAGGAGTACTTGTATATATGTTAGTATGTCTGTCTGCATGAAAAGTTGTAATATAAAGAAGAGAAAAATTGAAAAACAAATCAGTGTGTTGGTTTATCAATGTCTTGCTTTGTTTTAGATGCTTCTGTGTAACTTAAATGTCTGTCTATGTATTCTCTTACTTTGTGTCTTTCAGAAATTTTATATTCCAACATCCAGACAATTAAAAAGACTAGAATCAACCACTCGCTCTCCCATCTATTCCCATTTCTCTGAGACTGTGACAGGAGCGTCATGTATAAGAGCATTTCAGGGAGAGAAAGCCTTTATGATTCATTCAAATAATCTTGTAGATACTAACAATGAATCCTACTACACAAGTTTAGGGGCAAGTCGGTTAGTCACTGCTCTTTTATTTCCAAAGATTCATGTATAGTTAATGTCTGTTTTCTTGTAGTAATCTTAAATTTACTGTTTTTCTTTTGCAGGTGGCTTTCTATACGCCTTGAATTTTTAGGCTACTCCATAGTATTTTTAGCTGCCCTCTTTGCAGTACTTACTCGAGATACACTCAGTCCTGGCATTGCTGGCTTGTCTGTCAGTTATGCTCTCCAGGTATGCCTCACTTCTAACAGTGCTATCTTGGGATACATTTTATTAATTTTATGCTTTTATAGAATCTTTTCAATGTCCTTGATATAGAATTACTATTTTAGGGTTGAATACTTTAAAATTCTTAAAGGGTGTAATTTTACTGTTAAAGGTGTTTTGAGACTGTTTTTTTTTTTTGGATAGTATGTAAGCCTACATAGTTTTTTTCCCCCTCAGTTGAATTTCATGAACAAAGGTATACAGATATAACCCTTTCGTGGTGAACGTCACATATGTGTGACAGCTGCTATCCGCATTTTTACCCGACTGTCATGCCCACATGATAGAGAGAAAAGACTTCTGCTACCAACTGTCACGTATACCTGACAGTAGATCAGAACGTTTTATTAGTTAATTTTGGGGGCACTAGATGGTACATATGTCTATGAAATCTGGAATACACATAGTTGTGACCTTTGTATTTGAAATAAAGAGGGATATGGCTCAAATGCTGGTGGTAGTTTTTTGTAAACAAATGGAGAGAGCTATTTATTTCGACTGGTTGTTAGTGGTTAGGGCATTTAAACTTTGCACGTGTTCTTTATTTATGAGTTATTTTGTTTTCCATTCGGTGTGGGATTATAGCATGGACATATGGGTTCACTGTTTAGTTTTGAGCCTCAATCAGACCCTGATGCTGTGAGATTTCTTATTTCTACTGATAGTTAAGTAAATACTGTAAAAAATATTTTAATCTGTAAAACAAAAATTTGTTAACTGACAAATCATAAATGAATGTGTATGTAACCCATATATAGCTTAATATGGATTTGTTCGAAAATATTACTATTTTGGAAGTTTTCATAAAATTAGGCTTAGTGCTTAAAAGACAACTGGTCTGGAGGGAGGGCTCATGGAAAACACCTCCGGCCTCAGCAGAAGGTACATGATCGCAACAGCCATCGTGAAAGAGTTAAACAATGGGAAATATTGTATCCTGAAATGTTCTATCGAAAGGACATTTTCAATAGTACACAAGCATTATTTCTGAATAAGAGAATTTTTTATTAAACTAAATATACAGTGAAACTTCTCTAAGGTGGCCAGTCATGGATACTAAAACAATTGGCTGTCCAATAGGGGTGGCTAGCACACTACAGAGAAGTTTCACTGTATTGTGTGATTCAATTTTATCACAGGGGCTAGGAATAATATTAAATATGGTCAAAATCTCATTAGGGAACTACTTTATAATAGGTTCTTGAAAATCTTCAATATGATTTGAAACTCTTATTTTGATCAGTCTGAAATTTATAATGTTAAGTTTGCTTGTTTTTTTACTTTGTTTTCGACCCCTCCTTGGAAAAGCAAACAAATAAAAAAAAAAGATATAGAATAGGTTTGTCTAATAGATAATTTTAAAAATTGAATTTTTAAAAAACTAGTTATATTAAGAAAAAGTGTATCAATTTTGTGCTAAGTTATTTTGTTAAATAGTAGTTTCTTTTTAACTATCCAAAATATAATTGTGCAGATATATGCATGGACAGCCAGAGCATAATGATTACTTTTTAAAATATAAGATGCATGTAGATCTGAACTTAACTGTCCTCTTCTAACAAAAATTTACAATTTTTTAAAATTTGTACATCTGAAACTGGTACACCTTGAAGTTTTAAAGATTATATCCAGTTGTATCCAAGGAAATCTTTGTCATCAATGCCAAAATAGTCTTTAATAAATTACTATCATGATTATAACTGTCCCAAAACAGTAAAACAAATTTTTCTTCTATCGTAGAAAAAAATTATATATTTGTATTTTCAAAGGCATATATTTTTAATATAGTAAATGCTTTGAGTTACTTGATCAAGACAGTTAGCTTATTAAATTTATTTGGTTTTTTATTGTTTCAGATTACAGGTATTCTCAATATGTTAGTTCGAGCCTCAGCTGATGTTGAAACAAATATTGTTTCTGTGGAACGATGTATGGAATATACAACAACTCCCACAGAGGTAATAATGCTACATGCATTTTTATTGACAGATTATTTTCTGTAGTGTTTGTTATGTCTGTTGAGTAAATTTTCTATAAAATCCTTGTAACAGTGCAGAAATCTGCTCACTGTTTTCACTTACTATGTATTAGTGTTAGCTACTCATTTATTTAGATATACACCCATCCCTTGATTTACGCAACAGGTATGTTCGCGTTGAAGCAAAACCGTGTAAATTGAATCTAAGGAAATCATATAAAACTGGGAAAATGGTAACGAACCCAACAAAAGCATGTACAAGAGTGCATAGGATATATAAAAAATAGCAACATATGGTCTAGAAAAAAAAAAATGTGTAATTAAAGACTAAGAAATGGTTAAAGAAAAGGTTAGATTTATATTACATATAGGGCCTTGCAACATGCCAAAAAATTTAAATTAATAAAATTTAATGAGAACATTTCAGGAGTAAATAGTTACAGTAAAATTGAAGCTGCTTAGTGTTATTAATTATTATGAAATTAAATTGAAAATTTACATTAAATCGGGTATATTATAAATTGGTAAAACATTAGTAAAGCTTATGTCAGTAACACGGGGTGTATCTATAATAGTTAAATTGAATTAGTTGTCATTTAATGGAAAGGGGGTTTAAAAAAGGTTAGAGTCATTTAAGAAATTGAAACATAATGTTCAATATGTATTTATGGCTTAGTACATTTTAAGTTAGTCAGTTTAAGTAATTGTGGTGAATTAGTGGTGTTGTCAACCACATGTAGTTAGAAATAGTTAAATTTCATATGAACTGTAGAAATTTGTTAAGTTATGAGCAAGATTGCTGCCGTAGCGATCGGCATTGGAATCAACATTGCTGTATAAGCTATCCGCTGTGGATGGCATATCTTATTGAATCTTATATTACATTATAGTTTATTTTGCAGTAACAAAAACATAGAATTATTGTACTGAAATAAAAAGAGTATGTTTATAAAAAATTTATGCTGATGGAGATAAAATTATCCCACACCTACTAATAAATTTATGCATGCATTATTGTAAAGTAGTGTTAATGTGAAATTCCTGTATAAGAAAATTAAAAAAAAAAATTTTAATTTATTTTTTTAAACTTTGTCAAATTGAAACCGCATAAATTGAATATTGTATAAATCTTAGAATGACTGTAGCTATCTCACTGCATAGGTATGTGAAATGATATTACTAAAGTGTTTGAAATATTTATACTTCCTAAAAGAAATTTTGTGTTGTCTTCAAAGTGTTTAAGTTTGAAAAGTTAATAAAGATTGAGAGTTCTCTGCACTTATTTCCAATCAATAATCTTTTCAATCTTATGTGGCTCATTAATAAATAAGTTTTGGGAACAAAGAGCAGTTACTTCTACATTTTGTTTGTTGAAATTAACACTTTATGATATGTTAATTTCAACAAACAAAATGTGTAAATAGTTGCTCTTTGTTCCTAGAACTCATTATTTATTAAAGAGTTGTATAATTGAAATTATTTGATATTTGTGTTAGTGTTCAACTTTTTGTTTTAATATACAGGGTTATCAGGAAAGAATCATTCGATTACAAAATTTAATATTTTCCATAATTACAAACAGAAAATTATAATTAATATATCATTGTAAAGAAAAAAATATTTTTTTTCACAGGTGTTCAATATGATTTCCTTTAGTCACCTGTGAAATACATTGCGATATGCCATTTCTTGCCAAACACGTTGTAATTTTTACTATTATCTGTTTTGTAAAGCATCATGAATGTGTTGTTTAAGTTCGGGCAAACTTGTAGGCAAAGGTGGTATGAACACAAGATCATGGACTTATCCCCAAAGGCAGAAGTCGTATGGTGTTAAGTCTAGTGACCTAGGAGGGTAGCTGTGTAGCCGATTGGTCAAAGTTCAGCTGATGATTTGGTCCTACACAGCTACCCTCCTAGGTCACCAGACTTAACCCCATGGGACTTCTTCCTTTGGGGATATGTCAAAGATCTTATGTTCATACCACCTTTGCCTACAAGTTTGCCCACACTTTTAAACAATGCATTCGTGATGCTTTACAAACAGTTAATAGTGAAACATTGCAACATGTTTGGCAAGAAATGGCATATCACAATGATATTTTACAGGTGACTAAAGGAAGTCATATTGAACACCTATGAAATAAAAATTTAACATTTTTCTATTACAATGACATATTAATTATAATTTTCTGTTTGTTATTATGGAAAATATTAAATTTTGTAATCAGATAATTCTTTCCTGATAACCCTGTATATGTCATATTTTCCTACATACTCATCAACTTCATTGTAACTTGTTTGGTTTGGAGCGCTACGGTCAACTTTTTGCTACTGAAAATTAGCATACAAAATTCAAGATTACTTAATCATGAAAGGGTAAACTGAGGTTTCAGCAGATGGCTAGCAGTGTTTTAAATTTTAATCACCTTTCTCTTTACTAATTTGCCCTGAAGCATTCAATGTTGAGTGTATTTTAATGAAGTATTTGTTTTTTGTAAATCAACCAGATGTTAATGTATTATACCTGAACCAGTTAAAAGAATGAGAAAATGATAACATTAATTTAGTGTTGAAAAGAGTTTAGGAATCAAAGGTAACAGAGCTTAACTGCAAAATAGTAACCATGGTGAGAGAGATGCAGAGAGAAAATGTCACTTCACATGATAGAAAAAATGAGAAAAAAAAGGGAAAATTCTAGCTTACAAATCATAAAAAAAGAAGAGGCATGTAACAGTAGAAAAGGAGAAACTAAGCTCTGAATTGTCAGAGAGATACAGAAAGCAGTTTATCATAAATGAAAAATTACACATAAGAACATAAAGAAAAGATGATATAGCATAAAATATAATTAGACATTGAAGCAGGTATTGAATATTAACTCGAGTTAAAAATAAAATAAAATATTTAGACATTAAACTAGGAAAATTTAACAATATTGAGATAATAGTATTGAAATATACAAACTATAAAACAAATGTTCTTTAATCTTAATAATAGATAATTAAACATAATAGTAATACAGGGTTAAGAGGTATGTGTAAAGTATTTTTTAATTAATTTATGAAGAGAAAAGATACTTAAATGGTGAACTAGTGAGGATTATTTTGCTTTTTATAGACCTAAAAAAATTAAAGGATTTTAGTAATTAGAAATTAGAATGATGGTAGATTTCCAAGAAAGCATGGTATGGAGTTATTACTCATTTGGTTATGTTTAGCTTCTCAGCAATGCTAAACATGTGTAAATATCTTGTAACAGTAGGTAAATCTTGTGTAAATGCCTGAAACTGTTTAAAATGAAAAATATATTTTTTAAAAACATTGTATGTTGGTGGCTTGGGGCTATTGCTTTATAGATTAAAGAGTGAATAATATATGTTTGATGTTGAAAAGAATTGATATTGAAATTGTAGCATCTTTAAATCTGTGGAGAAATAACTGTTGTGGAAAAAATATGTTAAAATACTCAAAAATTGTATTTTTATGAAGGGTTTCAGTTTATCAATTTCTGCTATGCAAAACTAGTATATTAGTAATTTATCTTGTGTTTATAATTTTTCCTTTTATCAGCAAAAGTCTGTGTTAAAATGTTCTCTCCAATTTGTTCTGAAAGAAGCATTTCAGTTTATTTACTTATTTTTTAGGCAGAATGGTGTAATGAAAAGACCAAACCAGAAGCTTCCTGGCCTGATCAAGGACTGATTAATTTCAATAACTATTCCACTCGATACAGGGAAGGTTTAGATCTAGTGCTAAAGGATATAACATGCAACATTAGTCCAAATGAACGGGTATGAACATTTTGTCATAGATTCAACTATTTTAGTAATAATTTTTTTGGGGGGATATATAGCTTTGCTTTATAAATTTTTGTTTAAAATGTGCATTGTTCTCTGTTTTATGTAACAGAAGAAACACTAAATTGGTATTCTTCAAATGACCAAATTTTATTCTATTATAAAAAGATGATTTTCTTTAAATGTGTATATATATATATATATATATATATATATATACAGGTGTAGGACAATATAATAGGGACACCCATTTTGAAATGTGTTTTGCTTAGATCGTCCAATACAACCCAACCACGTGTCACAACAGTCTGTCATCTAGTGGTGGTAAAAATTAAGTTATGAGTAGAGCATTTGAAGGTATGACAGTTGTATGAGAAAATTCTGTTCCCAGCAAAGCAGCATTATGCTCTATTTGTTAGACGTGCAAAGAGACATGATCACTGGAGCTTACCTCACTGGAGCGTCCATGTCGAGAACAGCCAACATTGGGGGTGTTTTGAGGACCATTGTGTCAAGGGTTATGACAGCCTTCACAAATCTGGAAAAGCTGTCCTCTGCAAAGCAAAACAATGGGCAAAAGTTGAAGTTGTCTGACCGGGATAGATGACTGCCGCAAATAACCTCTAAGATGAACACCCATCTCCAGAACCCCGTATCCACCAAAACTATTTAACTGGAGCTGCATGCTGCAACCATTCATGGCAGAGTGGCTATTCCAAAGATGTTAGCATCATCACAGAATGCTATGAAGAGGATGACAGTAGTACCGAGACCACTAAAACAGGACTTAACAGGTCATCTGGTCTGACAAATCATCATTTACATTATTACAGACCACTGGACGTGTGTTCGTCTGGCACCAGCCAGCAGAAGCATTTCATGTTGACTGTCTGATTCATACTGGGAAGCATGGAGGGGACTCTGTGATAGTTAGAGGTGCAATATCATGTAATGGCTTGGGGCCACTCTTAGTCCTGAGGGGGAAGATCACAAGCAAGCATTATCGCAGTATTCTTGCACATCATTTCCATCCTATGCTTCAGACTCTGTTTCCTGGAGAACGTCCTGTGTTCCAAGATGACAATGCCTCTGTTCACATGGCTCGCTGTGTTCAAATATGGTTAGATGAGCATAATGATGAAGTGGAGCATCTCACGTGGTGCCCTCATTCCCCTGATCTCAACATCTTTGAGTATTTATGGGGTTTCTTAGAGAATAAAGTCTGTGCTCGATTTCCTCTTCCACGCACACTACCTGAACTCGAGACCGCTCTGCAGGAGGAATGGGTGCAATTTCCCTTGAACTTTGTGCAAGACCTTTTTTATTTGTCAATCCTACATCAAATGTAATCTGTAATTAAGGCCAAGGGTGGCTCAACCCCCTACTAAAGTAAAATTTGCATTCTTTCCCAGGTATTCTTATTATTTTGTCCTATACCTGTATATATATGACCTACAAGCATTTTGATTTGAAACATTTAATCATTCAGGAGTGCTAATATTGCAAGAACTTCAAAACTGTAGACATTCCTTCTACTTCCATTTAGTGTATGTGTAGATAAAGATACTGAAAGCAATTGCATACAATATATTTTGGAAATTTTGGCTTAGGTATCTGTGTGTTTACATCTATATTTATCTCTGTATGAATGTACATTTTGATATAGGGTACAATTGCTATGAAATTGCTGAAAAAAAACAAAACAGGAAAAGAAGTAAATATCTTTTATCAATAAAATGTAAAAAAAAATTTAAAAATCATAATTTGTTTTCATTTTAATCAGTTAAATATTAAATTTTTTTTTATGGTATAAGATAGCTGTTAAAGTTTGGGACACAATAAGTATATTTATCCATAGAACTGTATTTCTATTACATAGAGATATTTGGAGGTATTGGAAATTTCTTTTAACCAATTAAGTTTCATTATTTAATTATGTTGGAAAAAGATTCACATTTAATATTTAAGTATGAATGGATTTCCCTAATGTTGCATTGTTATTCCCTTTTAGTGTGGCATAGTTGGACGAACAGGTGCTGGAAAGTCCTCTCTCACCCTTGCATTGTTCCGTATCATTGAAGCTGCCGGTGGAAAGATTTTGATTGATGGTATTGAAATAGGAAAATTGGGACTCCATGATCTGCGATCCAAGCTCACAATTATTCCCCAGGTAAGTCTTGCTCTAAATAAAGTCTTGCTTAACTGATATTTTATTATAATAACTGTTTTAATTAGTTATATCTGAATACTATGTGGTAAAATTTAAGGTTTAAAAATATTTTCATTCCAAATATTTTCTTTCCAAACATTTTTTTGCTACTGGTATATCTCTAAAACTTTGGAAAAATTTAAGACTGAAGGATTTTTGTTCAAAAACTGTGAGAGGGCAGGTTGTGAGTTACACTCAGTGGTGAACTTTTTCTTTTGAGTTTAAACACACTAAAAGAGACAATTATCTCATACTTAGAACTATTTCAAAGAACACAATACCTTTAGTTTTACAATTGTGTCCATTGAAATAAATTTTGTGTTCTTGTAACTATGCCATTGATGTTTGATCTCAATATTTATGTTATTTAAAGCCTAGGCATCCTAGTGAGAATTAGGAATACAAAATATTTTAACCAGCTGCTGGCATAAAATTCAAATTCTGCACTTAAGTGTGCCAGAATTTTTTTTTTCCACTTTATCACTAGTTCTAAAATATTTGCTTCTGTCAATGGTGAATGATTTTTATTTTTATATTATAGGATCCAGTGTTATTTACGGGTTCTTTGCGCATGAATCTGGATCCATTTGAGAGTTATTCAGACGTTTCTTTATGGGAAGCACTGGAACATGCTCATTTAAAGGACTTTGTGTCATCTCTAGAAAAGGGCTTAGAGCATGAAATCTCTGAAGGAGGAGAAAATTTGAGGTAAAAAATTTAAGTTTAATTCTAATTTTGTATTATATTATTTTGTATACTCAGTAGTATTAATCAAACTTTATACCATGACTGTGATGAAATTCCCAAATATTAAAGTAAATTAGCAAGAATAGAGATTTTGTTACTTCATACTTCTTACAAAAAAGTAAGGCTTGGGAATGCAGTAACCTATTACTTGCATTTGGGGCAACCGTCAAGTCCTTTAAGGTGTTCAATCCCCAAAATAAACACCCATATACACATTGATATGTGTACAAATAGAAATCCTGAATTTCAATAAAATTACTTAATTTTGAATTAAATTTTTTGTTGAGGTAAATTTAATAAATTTCTTAACTTGAAGTTTTTTGTTCTTGATTTCAATTAAAAATAAAATGGTACACAGCAATTTTATGAAAAAATATGCCTACTTTAACAAGTTATTGTATGTCTCAGAAATTTTCAAAACATTCCTGAATATTTAAGTTATTTTTAGGATAAACACAGACCTGTAAAAGATTGAATAAATTTTTTTTAATACAGTTGTTTATAGATTCTAGGTAGCATCTAACATTGTATATAATGCTATTTTTATTTTAACAGTAAATTTATTTTAGTTAGTTTTCAACTTTTTTTCTTTTTGTGCTACTCTGTATTATGAATTAACATTGCAGAGAATCTGAATGCACTTACTATTCTAGTTGTATACTTTTAAAATATTTCTGTTTTTAAGTTTTTTGATTATAAATTTTGTATATGACACTGAGAATTAATTAATATTTAAGATCTTGCATTTTATTGAATGCCAAATCACTGTATTTTAGTGTTAGTTAATACTGAATTAATCAAATTTATTTCAGTGTTGGTCAGCGTCAGTTAGTGTGTTTAGCCCGAGCATTACTGCGAAAGTCTAAAATTTTGGTGTTAGATGAGGCCACAGCTGCAGTAGATGTTGAAACAGATGAATTGATTCAGTCGACAATCCGTAAAGAGTTCAATGATTGCACTGTCTTGACGATTGCTCACAGGCTCAACACTATAATAGATTATGACAAGTAAGAAATTTTCCTTGAATTTATCTTCGTACTCGCTAGATAAAGTATACTTAAGAATGTTGAATAATGAATTAAGTGTTATTGGGTTGTAGTTGTAATGTGAAAAAAAAGTATGATTGCATCATTTTAATGCACTTAACAGTCTATCTTTATGGCTGGTGGGGCAGTGGTTTGGCTCATGAGCATTCTCTGAATGCCTCCACTGTCAGGTAGTAGGTCAACTCCTGCTTGTCTGAGGACAAGGCTGAGATTAGGGAGTTATGTTGGCTCACCTATACGGTGTTCCCTTAACCTTTTCCTTATGGGGTGGGATAGTGTATATCCCTAGAATACGGCCCAAAAATGAATATATATATATATGTGTGTAATATATTAAATATTTTGCCCTCCATTCTAGCATTTAAATTCCCTTTCCTAAATCCAATCCTCAGTTATATTAATTTATCACTTTAAAACCTTTAGTCACAGAACTTCCCATGAATCGCATGCCTTTCTTTGCATTTCTACACGTGTATACATCTGGAGTCAGTAGTGGGTTAGCATTGTGAGCCCCAAAATCTGCTGACTCTAAAAATAATAGTCACATGTCTACCTCGCCCTCGCGTTTAATGTTGAAAGGTGATATTTTTCGGAGCCATCCTTCTGAAATGGACGGATGTACTTTTGTTGTTCTAATAAATGATTCAGCCCGACTGCTTCGAAATTTATACCTTTCAGGCTGAGTCTAGCTCCATGTAAATATGACCTAGTTTTTCCTTTCAGGTTATAGTTTAAAGACATGATGTAATGGGTATATTACACACACACACACACACACACACACACATATATATATATATATATATATATACAGTGGAATCTTGATCTATCATTTTCTGGGGGATTGACTAAACTGAATGATACATGCGGGAAAATGATAGATGTGGGAACATAACAAAGCAATATGATTGTCAGGAATGGATGTAATAAATGATGCATACAAGAAAACAATGATTCGGAGAATGATCGATCAAGATTTCACTGTATATATATATATATATATATACATACACACATATATACCCCTTAATGGCCGTTCTTACAAATAGGGTATGCAATTTCCTGTTCTAAAGAGGAAAAATGGGCCCTGTGAGCTAAAGGTTAATAAAGAAGCCAACAAATTTGTGATGTGGATGGGAGAAAGGTACAATAGAGAAAGTGCCTGCCGAGTTGGAAACAACAATTTATCTTTCATGTATATTTTCAAGGAAAAAATAAAAGCCATATTTATCAGAAACCAGTCAAATAATTTTGGACACCATTCCAAACCAAAATCAGTTTGATAAGAAAGGAAACTGAAATACAAACTTCTGTTATAGTTCAGAGAACAAGTCAGAAACATGGATATAAAACTGAAATTCAGGAAGACAAAATTGTAACTGTCTATAAGCATTATTTTTTGGATTAAAATGCCAAACATTATTGACAAATGTTGGGTTTTGTAATAGTTTGGTTCTTATGGCAAGCTAATTAGTATTCTGAAAAAAAAATTAAGTTTTTTATATAATGTGTGTTTAGTGCTCTGTAGTGTATTGATTTGAATTTTCTAAAACACTTCAGTCGTGTACAATGCCACATTTCTTAGGATATGGTATGCTTGCTATGATTAAAAACATAAATAAATTTTATTAAAGCTAGGCCATGATTTACTGAGTTACAGGTATTTTGAATTTTATTGCTGGTTGTTCATTATTAAGTTTAAGCAAAATATAGTAATTCATTTTAAATTTTGGGGTTGCAGTGGCTTTTATTTTCAGAAAAATGATTTTAATTTCAAAAAGAAGGCCAAGTACTCTATAATGTGGCTATAAGCTGTAGGGAAGTAATGTTTGAGTATTTTGATAGAAAACAAAAATTAGATTGAAAAATACTGGGTGACCAAATGAGTTATGGATGAGTCTAATATTCTATATAAAGTGATAAAGATGTTTTTGCTAATTAGTTTTTAAATATTTTTAGGGTTATAGTATTAGACAAAGGAGAAATCAAAGAAATGGACCGACCAGAAAATCTCTTGAAAGATGAGAATTCTGTATTTTATGCAATGGCAAAAGATGCTGGACTTGTATAAATTACTAGTATAGACAAAACATAAAAGCTTCAACACATGTCAAGTTTTTACAGTGTGACTCTACTGAATATGACTGTCTTTATCACTAATTTATTAAAAAAATTGTATTACCTGAAAAAGGGGCTCCTAATAGAAAACATTAATGCACTATGTGCCCTACTTACATGGAACTATATTGCTACAGTATTAAGCCCTTGCAACTTAAGCAGTTGTTAATTTTTTTTTACTGTGTCAGGAAATAAGTTTATGTATGTGATGTTTATACAACTTTATTGTACAAATTATTTTGTTGAAATATTAGGATGTTTTAATTTATTTATTTTTCTTGTTTTCTTTATTACAAAATTTTTCTGTGCGATACAATGTGTTTGTGGAGGTTGCACTGTTTTCAGTCATGAATTAGATGATCTGTATTTTCTATGTATATATATTTCATCAAAACTGCATGTGAGAAAAGTTGGTGCATATTTTCTTTGTTCGTAGCAACTGTTAGAGAAATAATGTGCCTTAAAAAACAGAAATGTTTCATTCTCCTTTTGCGGAAATATTTTTACAATTCTTTGTGATCGTGTTTTCAGATTATTATTATTATTATTATTATTATTATTTTTTTTTTTTTGTACTCATCAAAAGAAAATGTGTGTGATATTTGTATATTTTTAGTTAAAAATGTGATTTAGCCTTTTTAAAGGAGGGATGGAGGTCAGTCTTTCAGGATATTGAGGCATGACTTGGATTTAGCCATATACAATTTTATCTAGCTGCTTGATTATTTGAATTGGTCATTTTGAAAATGAGTCATCTCCACTTTTCTCCAACTTTTCTAGGGCTCTCCGAAGTTTCTAAAAATATTAACAAATTATATTTTTGCTCAGGATTGATGCCTTATAAATATAATAAATACTAAATTTAGTCTAACTAATAATGCATGAAGGCGAGTTATAGTTTTTTGCTTCTCATGAAGAATTAAAAAAAATGAAGGTGACTCCTTTTGAAAATGACCGATTCATTTATAGAGGAATGATCACTTATGTACATTTTTAGTGGCCTAATTGCTGATAAAATTAATATTTAATACATAAAAATGTACTAATTGGTAATTTTATCAACATTGGTAATTTTTTTTTCCCAGTAACTTGAATGTTTAATTTTGTAGTCTTTGGAATTTCAGGTTTAATTTTAAAAAGCTGGTGATTTATTTTTAAAGCAGGGGTAGGGGGTGTATAGAAGCAGATTTCATCAATTTTTTTTAAAAACGGGTCTTTTTCATAAAACATGTTTATAAGTGGGTGTTTTTTCAGCACTGATTTTTAAAATAAATTTCCCACTTAAGTCTAAGGGCATCATTTACTAGTAGTCATTATTAGTACTTATTTATAGAGATCTCTCTGCTTGTTCTCATCTAAAATACAAATGTAAATTCTGGTGAGAAATGAGTGTTTGATATTTTGTATATTTGATTATCTCAGTGAGTTTAATGTAGCAATACAGTCCTGCCATTGAAGTGAAGTTATTATCTTTAAAATGTTAGTTATACATTTATGTCAGTGTGTTTGTATCTATGTCAAAGTGCCTAAAACTTCTACTTCCAGTTTCATAGCTGCCAAATTTTTATTGTCAAACAATTCAATCATTGTCTGTAGAAATGTTTAAAATTTGTCAGTCATCAGAAGGGGTTGGGGAGTGCTTCAATGTGCTTCAATGTAAAAAGAAAGGAAACAATATCTGTAGGAAAGAACAATAAAAGTAAATTGATTTTTTTATATGAAAAAAGTACAAATAGCAAGTTTACACATAATTTATGATAAAGATTTTTCATTATTATTTTCTCCTTAAACAAATGAAAATGAGATAGAAACACTTTACTTTTAGCACAATAAAAATATTTCTAATTAAGTTAGATTGCAGGGGAAGGAAAGTTGTATGCACACTTATTACATGCTTATGTTATCATATATTTATGTGCAAAACTATTATTTGTAAGTATTTTTGTTTATGCTGTTCAAAAAGTTTTGTTACATTGTATGGAGGAAACTGATGTTTCATCATTAATTTAAGTAATATTGGCAGGTATGAAATTGAAATTTGACCTAAGGATGTGCACAATATTTCAAAAACTGGAAGCTGCTTTATAAAAAGAAAATGTAAAAATCAGTAAGATGATGTTACTCTTTTAATAGCTGATAACTAAAATATTTTCCACCTTATTTAGAATTTTTGGATCGTTGTCCTTTTTGATATAGAATAAAGTCATGCAGTCTCAATACACATAACTTTTTAAATGAACTTTAAGGTTCTTTTAAAAAACTTATGTAGCTCTGTTCATTGAATTTACTCAAGAAATTAAAAAGTTCTATTTTGAAATGAAAACAAAAACAAAAAACAATTAGGTACTATTCAGAAATTTAACTTGAAAAAAGTTGTCTGAAGTCATTATTCATCCTACTAAAAGCCCCTCCATTGTTTTTTACTTGATGATAACTATCAGAACTAATGATAAACTTTGACAAACTGAGTTTATCAGTGAGGGCTATAAATCTTTTTAGGGATAGAAAAATGAGTAACACATTTCGAAACCAGAATTAAGTAATCAGTGGCATACCCAGGATTTTTTCTTGGGGAGGGGGCTGAGATGAACGGATAAAATATTTATAATGCATGGGGGGGGGGGGGCAAGATGAACGGATAAAAATATCTATAATGCAAAATCAATATTCATAATGCAATTTCTATTTCTTTGGAAGGGGGGGGGGGCAGAGGCCAAGGGGCCCTGGCCCCTTGGCCTCTTCCCTGGGTGCGCCACTGTAAGTAATAAAGTGAGAGTACTCTTGGGTTTACCAGAAATCTAGTTTTGTTGTGAATAATAGTACTAGCTCAATAATTATTTTTCTCATTACTGCACAATCATGAAAATGAAATGTTATTGTTATGTGTGTGTCATTTCTTACTGACGACATTTTGTTTATGAAAGAAAAAAAGAAATACGAGTATTCACTCTTTTTCTTCTAAGTATGTAGTGTGATTATCATTCAGCTCCCATTTTGAATAAGCATGAGAAAAATATTGTGCTTTTTTTATGAAAAGTATTTTAACTCTGATTTCTAAATATTTTCACAATTAAATTTGATGGACTTGAATGCATTTTACTATTTTTCTTCAATGGTCTGTCATTTTCTTTGAAAAAAGTATAGTATTGTGATTTTCAGAATGTAACATTGTTTGTCGTATGCTTTATCAACTTTTTTTTTCAAAACTTAAAAATATCCAAAGAATGTAATCATTTAATAATAAAAACACCATGACAGCCTTTGTTTGGTATATAAACTTTTATTTTACTAATGTCTTGTAGGGCTGGTTCTATGCCATAGTTTTATTTACTTCAATGAAAGGTATAAATATGATATGTTAAAACACAAATGCTATAGTACAAATACTCATCATTGTGTTGGGTTTAATTAATTACGTTGCTTGTGCTTTGTAACTCAATACTTTTCATCCCTTGCCTCTTTGTATAATAAATTCATTCATATGAAATTAATGGAAAGTGAAGTTCTGTTTCTCTTGTATACCACCTCAAGCATTTGTGAAGGAGTAGACGTTAGTGTATTTGTAAAAAGTATGAAAGAAAGTATTATAAAATATTTTGTTTGCAACATTGCATCTATAAATTCACTAGATTGCCCGGCATTGCCTGGGTAGATATATAGATATAAAATTTTTCATGCATTCCGTCAAAAAAATACTGGGCTGCACCCCTTGATCTTCATGTTCATGTGGCCAGACAGAATGCGCTTAGCGCGTTTCTACTGAAATGATATACAAACAATAAGAAAGAAACTTCAAGCCTGCGGACCTTCGTCTGATTTTGTTGAGAATTAATAACACAGTGTTGCGTGATTCGCACGTTTGGATTGAATAAGTTTACTGTTTAATTATATTTGTTAGATACTGTTTAATTATATTTAATTAGATGTGTTTGATCCACTGTTTAATTAGAAATAAGTTTTATAATTTACATTTGCCTTTATTATTTATTTTCCCCTTAAAAATGCAGTTTTTTCCTCATCACCCAAGAGACGCACTTTTTTCCACATCACCCAAGAGGTAAAGTGCAAGATGTGTTATCCCCGTTATTTAATCAAAGTAGGGTGGGATTCCGCATGAAGTCTAGGCTCAAAGTTTCTTTCTTTCTTATTGTTTGTATATCATTTCAATAAAAACGTGCTAAGTGCATTCTGTCTGGCCAGATGAACATGAAGAGCGAGGGTTGCAGCCCAGTATTTTTTTGATGGAATGCATGAAAAGTTTTATATCTATATATCTACCCGGGCAATTATTCCTTAAAAATAATTTCATTAATTTTCTTATGCCTTAATATAACTAATGGACTAATAGTTCGGAATGAAAGTTATGTGTCGTTATGTTTCTCTGTTTAAAGAGCTTTTCCTCCACTGCTTAAAAAACCCTAAAACTCTAAAAGATTTATTTTATATGATTTCACGGAATAAGTAATTCAAATGCATATTGTATGTTAACTCTGTTTCGCGAACTTAGGGGAAAAACCTGTAGAACTCTTAAACTTCTTCCCATTTTATGATCCTCAAACGATTAATATATTTAGATCAACAGAAGGCTTCCAAAAACTGACCATAGGACAGAACTTAATTTTTCTTTTTTTTCTTCCTTTTTTTCCCAAACTTTATTAAGTTCTATAAGTTTGAACACCATTGTCTAAAATTGTCTAAAGCAGCGGTTCTCAACCTTTTTAGACCCACAACTCCACTAAATGTAAGAAAAATAAAATAAACACTTCGCCTCCCCGTCACCCCCAGACCAAAACTCTTCTCCCCTGCGCCTTGAATTTCACTGATAACACAGCGCCCATCTTTTAGCGTGCAGAAATATTCTTGATGAAGGGGCTGTATCCACATTTAAGTGGTACGTGCACCTCTTAGGGGCACAAAAAATCCTTAAAAAATTAATTTTAAAAAACTAATAGAGCCCCAAATTTTGTTTTTGCTGCGTTAAGTTTCTCGGGTCCTAAACATTAACTGTCCTGAATATGGTCCTGGTGGGTGAAACAGTCTGACTCTATAGCAGACAAACAAACAGACGTGCTCTTTTATATATATAGATTAAAATGGAAAAAGAAATTTAAATGATAAGCTTTTGTAAAATATGGGTGTCATTATCCTGGATACCAAGTAGTACTGTTCAAGCCTTTCAATAAATGTTTATTTTGGCTAAAGCTAAGATTATACTTTTCTACTTTGTGCTCTACCAAACAAAGTATAATGATAACTATAGCCAAGTAAGTGATGGGATTTGAGAAGAATGGCATTGACTATGACAATGTATGTTTGTATCTGTTTTTCCAAGATATTTTATCGTGAAATTTATAGTTCATGTTGACGAATTTCGGGAACTTAACAATTTGATCATTTGCAGGAAAGTTAGAGAATTTGTTGCTTTTGAAAGAATGTATTTATTTTATTATTATTATTTTTTTAATGGTGAACACACGCTTTGAGATGAAGAGGGAAGATGAGGGAAGGTAAGTACACTTTGTGTGTAAGCTTGAGCTGACTCTAGGAAAGGGGTCTAACTGTAAGACCTAAGTACCCGGTATAAATTTTTTTTTCAGGATCGATGTCATTTCAATACATTTATTCTAATTTGGATTGTGCCAGTTTGTGTTTGTTTATAGAAAGGTTATCACGATTTTTTGTTTATTTCTTTACCTTCTATTTCGTTGACTATGAATATTTTACAGTGGATTATGGTTTTATTGTTGGTCAATTTAGGTGTATTGTATCGACTTAAATATAATGAGACTGAGAATATTTGTTCAAAATTAAGTATGATATTGATATTAATGGATGGTTCTGAAACTTATTTTTAATCTTGTTTTTTAAACTGAGAATATTAGTTCAAAATTAAGTAAGATATTGATATTTTATATGGATGGTGTTGGGAATATATGTTTTCACCGCCAGATAGCGCTGTACGGGTCAATGCCCTGGGGGTGTCTGTCGCGGTTTGTGACTTCTCTTTGTTGTTTTGGCCGAGCATGATGACTCGGAAGATTTTTACTCTTGAATCTTGAACGTAAACCCTGGCCCAACTTGTTGGGAAATAAAATGTTGTTATTGTTACTAATTCTTTGTTTAGTTAACTTTAACCTATTTACATTTTACTTAATTTTATTCATGGCGCCCAACGTGGGGCACGATCTTAGTATTAAAATTGTGCCAATTGAAAATGGATTATTGAAAACCATACATGGATCTTGAAGACGTCTGAATAAGGTAGGACATTATATTTTTTAAATATGGAAGAAGATATATCAAAACTAAAATCAAAAAGAAAAATAATAAGGACCGCTGTGTCCAAAATTTTAAATAAACTACAATCAGAAATCGAAAGTGAGGACTGTGATTGTGAAGTTTTAGAAGAAAATTTAAATTTGTTATCAACAAAATCAGAAAATTTAAAAGAATTAGATAAAGCAATAGAGTTGAATTTAAATGTTACTGAAAAGGAATTTGAAGAAGAACTAATTTGTGTACAAGAGTACGAAGAGAAAATTACGATCTGGTCATTTAGAGCAAAAAAGAAGCTCAATAATGAAAACAAAAGTAAAATCGTTGAGAACTCTCAGACCTCGGTTGCTTCAACTTCCGGAAATACATTTAAACAAAGCATCCAACTTCCTAAATTAACTATAGGAAAATTCTTTGGGGATCCTAGCAATTGGTTAGATTTTTGGAACCAGTACTTAATAACTATACATAATAATGATGACATAACTAAAATTGAAAAATTTAGTTATTTAAAAATGTATTTGGGAGGTCCGGCTTTGGCGGCTGTTTCTGGGTTCTCCTTGTCAAATGAAAATTATGATTCATCTATTGAATTGCTAAAGCAGCGTTTTGGCAGGAATGACATGGTAATCAGCTCACATATAAAAAACTTATTATCGGTAGATCCTGTAAAAAATGTTCGTAATGTAAAAGCCCTCAGAACGTTTTATGATAAATGCGAAATTCAGATTAGGAGTCTACAGTCTTTAAATGTGACATCGGGCTCTTACGGTAACTTGTTATGCCCAATAATACTGCAAAAATTACCAGAGGAGTTAAGTTTAGAGTATAACAGAAAACGAAAGTGTAATTCAGATTTTGATATTTCAGAGTTAATAGATTTCGTACGAAAAGAAGTTGAATGCAGGGAAGCGTCGTATCTATTTAGTAAAGACTGTAATACGAAAGATAATTTCGATTTCCGTCAGAAAAACAAAACGGGATTCTTAAACAAAAATAGTTATTTGAAGGGTAAAAATATCCCAACTGCGTCTGCCTTTACTACAGTAATTAAACCATACTGTTTTTTCTGTAAAGTAAATTCCCATAGTGTTGTAGATTGCGAGAAATCCGACGAGGATAAAAGAACACTTTTGAAAATTCAGGTTAGGTGTTATAAATGTTTTGGAAAAACACACATGTCTCCAAATTGTAGAAGCAAAATTTCTCCCTGCCAAAATTGTAATAGTTCAAGTCATAACAAATTATTCTGTAGGAAAGTTAATCTTGATATACCAACGGAGGACAAAGAGTCTGTTATTGCATCTTTGTCTTTAAATTCCGAAAATACTTGTAAGGGGGTATATTTACAGACTTGTTCAGTTTTAGCAGAAAATGTTGACACAAACAAAAATAGTACCGTTAGGATTTTAATGGATGGCGGATCCCAGAAATCATTTATTAGAGCCGATCTAGCTAAACAATTAAATTTAAGATGTTTGAGAAAAGAAAAACTGTATGTTTATTCATTTGGGTTTAGTGAAGGTCGTGAACGGGATTTTGAGGTCGTTCAAATAAATCTTAAAAATGTTAAGTTCCCCCCAAAATCCATAATAGTTGAAGCCCTTGTAACAGATACTATAACAGGAGCCTTTGTAAAAGTACCAACTAAAAGCATTCGTGAAATCTTAGAATCAAAGGGGCTGCAGCTAGCCGATAGCGGAGAAGCATCAGAGATAAGAATTCTGGTGGGGGCGGATTACTACTGGAATGTCCTGGCTGGGGGGGGGGGGGGAAAGAGAAACTAGGCAATAATTTGTTCGCAACTGACACCTTGTTTGGGTGGACTATTCAGGGTGGAGGCTACGACAAGCTCTTGGAGAACGCAGCTGTGATGAATATCGGTGTACAGTATTTTGCCGACGCGTCGAAGAATGTTGAGATTAATGACATCGTAAAGCGGTTCTGGTCTCTGGACACACTGGGGTTGACAGAAAACAAACAGGAGGTTTCCGATGAATCGGTTATTCAGCAATTTCAGAGGGAATTGCAGTTTGATAATGGGCGATATGTTTCTCGCTTGTTATGGAAACAAAATCATGAAGCCTTAAGTAATAATTTTGAAAACGCGAAAAGTCGTTTAATATCTTTAGGAAATAAATTAAGGAAAAATTTTTGGCTTCGTAAACATTATAATGAAATAATACGCGATCAGTTAGATAACCAAATTATTGAAGAATGTAGTTTTGAAAGTAGCAGTGACAAAGTTTATTACATGCCACATTCCCCAGTTGTAAGAAAAAATTCTACGACAACTAAAGTAAGAATAGTTTATGATGCCTCTTCAAAACAAAACAATGCCGCATCCCTTAATGATTGTTTAGTTCCTGGGCCGAATTTAAATCCTTCAGTGTTAGATATGATACTGCGTTTCAGACAATTTAAATATGCCTTTTCCGCAGATATTGAGAAAGCATTCCATCAAATTGGAATAGCAGATGTTGACAGAGATGCTTTGAGATTTTTGTATTTTGATAAGGATTTTAATTTGAAACCATATAGGATGACTAGAGTACCATTTGGCGTTTCATGCAGTCCCTTCATTCTGGCTAGTACTATTAAGTATCATATATCTAAGATAGCCCCAGAGAAACCCGATGTTTATGAGATGCTAAATACTTCGGTGTATGTAGATGATCTTTTTTATGGGGGTAATACTCTTGAGCAAACCTTCAAGCTTAGTTCTGAAGCATGTAAAGTATTTAGGGATGCAGGGATGAATTTACGGAAATTTAGTTCTAATTCAGAGGCTTTAAAGAGTCGGTGGATAAGTAATGGGATAATAAACGGAGAAGATTCAGAGAATTCATTAAAGGTGCTAGGGCTTCACTGGTGTACTCGTAAAGACCAAATTTTCTTAAACTTTGAAGCTTTGTGTGAAACGTTAAATAATTGTGAGAATATTACTGAAAGAAACATATTAAAGGTGACTGCTACAATCTTTGATCCTGTAGGTTTTATTTCGCCTTTTGTAATACGTGCAAAATTGTTAATTCAAAATCTTTGGCAATTAAGAATAGATTTTGATGATGAAGTTCCGAAAGAATGTAGGCAATTGTGGTCTGAGTGGTGTCACGAAATAGAGAATTTGAAGAAACTGAAATTAACACGCGAATATTTTCCTGGGAAACTTAGAAATTTCAATGATTTGGAACTACACATTTTTTGTGACGCATCAATAAAAGCGTATGGAGCTGTCGCATACTTTAGATGTCCCAAAGAATTCACCACGTCATTTGTAACATCCAAAACTAGAGTTGCCCCGGCAAGTAAAGAGCTGACGTTGCCTAGATTGGAATTACTAGGCGCGTTAATTGCCTCCAGACTTGCAAAATATTTGAAGGAATTGTTTAAGATTCCAGACGAAAGAACATTTATGTGGTCTGACAGTACAATAGTTTTACATTGGATCAATGGGTCACCACATAGGTGGAAACAATTTGTAAGAAATCGGGTAACTGAAATACAGTCCCTAACAGATCCGGCTTGTTGGAAGCACTGTGATGGAATTTCAAATCCTGCTGACATTCTTTCACGTGGTTGTTCCGCAGAATATTTGTTGTCGTCAAAGGTTTGGTGGTCAGGGCCACATTGGTTGAGTGAACCAGACTGTATGTGGCAAAGAAGTGTACGAAATATAACGGCAGAATTCCGAATCCATGTTAGAGAGAAAAAAGGATGTAAAAGACATTACAATTTTGCAAGCTAGTGTCGACGATCACAAACCCCTTTTAGATCTTGAAAATTACAGCAAATTAAGTCGAGCTGTTAGAATTATCGCATGGGCAATGCGATTTATTCATAATGCAAGAAAACATTTACCGAAAAGAAATGGCACCTTGACAGCTGAAGAAATATTCTCTGGGGAAATTCGATTAATTAGAGAAACGCAAGCTGAACATTTTGCAGTGGAAATTTATAATCTAAAATTGGGACAACCAGTTACTAAAAAATCTAACATTTTCGAGCTCAATCCCTTCTTAAATGAAGATAACGTCTTATTAGTGGGAGGCAGACTCCAAAAATCCTCATTGAGCTACATTTTGTTGTGCACGTGTGCAGTTACAAGAGCTGTACACGTAGAACTAACGAGAGATTTAACAACTAACTCATTTCTCTTAGCTTTTCGCAGGTTCGTCTCGAGAAGAGGAATCTGTTCAGTTGTGTATTCAGACAACGCTCTTACCTTCAAGGCTGCAGATGCAGAACTTAAAAAGGTGTGGAAGGTAATAAGTCATCCAGACGTTAAAACGTATTATGCTTCCTCGGGTATCCAATGGAGATATATTGCCGAGAAAGCGGCGTGGTGGGGCGGTTTCTATGAGCGACTAGTTCGTTCCGTGAAAGTGCCACTACGAAAATCCCTTGGACGAACATCCTTAGGTGTGGACGAACTTCACACCTTGCTAACTGAAATTGAAGCGGTGGTCAATAGAAGACCACTGACATATGTCCCTGATAGTCTCAATGATCCACAACCACTTTCACCCGTTCATCTCCTAATAGGTAATAAAGTGTCCAATTTACCTTCAGTTAAATTCAATAACATTGTGGGTCAAAGCCGTAAAGAAACTTTGCTAAAAGCATATTTGTATCGCGAAAGACTGCTAAATCAGTTTTGGCGCAAGTGGACTAAAGACTATTTATTGAACTTGAAATCTGCAAACTGTAATAAAAATCAGCAGTCTAAAGGTGATTTGAAAGAAAATGACATTGTGATCATTCATGATGAACATTTACCACGAAATATGTGGAGATTGGGAAGGATTGTAAAAACCTTTCCAGGTAGAGATGGTCGTATTCGTAGTTGTGAAATTAAAACTGAAAGAGGAACAATTAAACGACCAGTTCAACTACTTGTAAATTTAGAGTGTTAAATGTAATCATTTTCCTACAACTGTAGTTCAAATGTCTCATGTATATAAAATGTATATAATATTTATTGTACGTTTATTTGTAGCGAAATTTCAAGAATGATTCCATTTGTGAACGTGTAGTTATGTGTAAAATTGTAGTATTTAGGTAAGTGTTTAAGAATCTCCAATGAAGTGAGAATAGTAAGTTCCTTGCTGATTGTAAATTGTTAATTCTTGTATAGGTTGTGTTACATTTGTTATAGATTGTTAGTCTTTGGGTATTATTAACTTATTAACTTGTTAAAAAATACTTCATTCATAATTGAATTTTAAACTTTTATATTTTTGAATTATAAGGTATACTTGAATTTCTTAATTTAATATGTATATTTGATTGTATAATTTTGGAATCATGAACATTAATCGGAAACTTGATTTCTGAATTTAATATGAATATTTTGATGGTAGATTTTTGGAAACATGAACATTAATTGGAAGTTTTGAATGTTTTGGTCTCGACTCAAATGTTGAGAAATTGTAATTGAAATGTGAACTCTTGAACCTAAAAAAAATTTTTGAAATGATGTAATAAGTATTGTTCTGAACATTGCTGTTCAGCCCGGCCCAGTTTGTTGGGAATATATATGTTTTCACCGCCAGATAGCGCTGTACGGGTCAATGCCCTGGGGGTGTCTGTCGCGGTTTGTGACTTCTCTTTGTTGTTTTGGCCGAGCATGATGACTCGGAAGATTTTTACTCTTGAATCTTGAACGTAAACCCTGGCCCAACTTGTTGGGAAATAAAATGTTGTTATTGTTACTAATTCTTTGTTTAGTTAACTTTAACCTATTTACATTTTACTTAATTTTATTCAGATGGTTCTGAAACTTAGTTTTGATATTGCTACTTTTAAAAAAAATTTATTATTATTATTATAATTAAAAATCACATTGGTGTTAAGAATTTGGAATGTACCTTCTAAAATCTTCTAAAAATTTTTTCAAATTTTGCCTGAGCTTTATCTATAAAATTAAATTTACAATTAAGAAAACCAATGCAATGCTCTTTTGGTACTCCTGTTTTCACTCTAAAATAGTAACAGTGCTCCTCTTTTGGTGTTTTGTGCCAAACCAGATTAAATTTTCTCTATTCATCATGACTGCTTGGGCATTTATGTATGGAGTAATTCTTGATCTTTACTTGCAAGGGCACATAAACTTATTTTTTTACACATATTTTTTTACTTCTTTTTGAGCATTGTTTTATGCCATTCCTTTGGATTTAAGTGTGTTTGCACTTTTTTGCAATAATTTTTTTAAATGAAAACAGTACCAACTTCATTATTAAGAACTGGAGAATATTGGTTGGTGTACAAAATTCTTATTTATATTGATTTTTATTTGGGTAGTTGCAAATCTGCATACCGCTTTTAATATTGTACCTGAACAGGTATTGAAACATAAATTTTGTGACGTAATGCGAGTGTTAGAAGCATGTGTTAATCAATTTTAGAAGCTTAGCAAAAAACTATTTTTATTTTATTGTTAAATATATAAAATGTACGCATATTAAAGTTTCTTTCTTTTTATTCATTACATGGACAGGTAATTAATCAGAATTATTACAAGTATTTAAAAGATTAGTTGCAACTGTCGATTGTTAGCAAATAGAGCATTCTCTTCTTAATGGTGGAAATATTTATACATTTAATTAAATCGCAAAATAAACTCTCATAATGCCGATAAAAAAACATCAAACTCTTTCAGCTTCGAATGTGAGATTTCGCAAAATTTTGGGGGAGGTGGATCTCTTTTCTATGGATTCCTTTAAAAATAATGTAAGTATTCTAAAAAGGGAATTTTTATCACAACAGCGTACTTGAAATTTATCAGAAAGTAAATCATATGGTACTTTTTTAATGTATGGTTTGGTTTGGTTCGGAGCGCTACGGTCAACTTTTTGCTACACGAGGGCTAATTAGACCGGGACCTACAGTTTAAAACCGATTCCGAACGGCTACAATCATCCATGCCAACAGTGGGACTCGAACCCACAGGATCTGAACCGAAAGCCAGCGCCCTAGCCATTCGGTCATCCCTGGCTTAAATTTTTTTTAAAATTTAATTTAATTTTATTTTATTTTATTTATGAGAAAGTATAAAGTGTGTCAGAATGGGGTATTTTTTAGTTGCCAACAATCGATAGTTTCAACAAATCTGTTAAATAATTATAATTCAGGTTAATGAAACTTGTCCATTTAATGAATAACCACTTTAATTCATGCCATTAAATGGATTTTTCGTCTTGTAGCTTAATATTATCGATATTATTGTAACAAACAATTTGAATTCCTTGGATTTAAATCCGAGTTTTTATGATTAATTTCAATTTTCGTTGTTAAGGTCTTTCATTTCCGTTATTTATCACAGACGGCTATGAAGTGCGTTACATTGTCAAGCATATACGCTTGCAAAGAGCTCGACAAGAGTATAGCTACAAAGATATAGGCGAGGGGTTTTGCAGTAGCGATTAAAAAAGATCTCGTGACACTTCACGTGGTTGATTCGAATTTTCCATCGTGTCGAGAGTGTCAATATGCCGATGGATCTGATCTATTTTAGAGTATAAAATCTGATTTGTATGATTATTATTTTCATTTATTATTCTGGTTTAATATATGACTTGAAACTTATTGATTTTATTTATTTTTATCTTTTCGCTCGCTGTTTGCCAGTTATCCCTAACGTGGCCGCCATATTCAGAGGGGTGATTCCACAAAAAGTAACAGCTTATATTTAGTCCACGCACCCTTCAAAAATTGTTGGTTTTTTATTAATTAAAAGTTAACGGTAATTAATTTCGATTTTGGAAGTTCTTAAAACCCTCGGCTGTTATTAAAGACGTATGTAAAATTTCACGATCGTTGCTCCTAAACTGTGGATTTCTATACAATTACAGACAAACATTCATTTTTATATATTAGATATTTTTTCAATTTCATTTTATTTTGTTTTGAATGTTTTTGGCGTCATCTTGAAATTGATGTTGATCTAAATGCAAGTTTTTAGAAATTTCCTCTATTAAAAATAAAGCGGCGTCCAATTATTACTGTTTTGGAAATTTAGACTTTGTTTTATATTCTTTCGTGAACGTTATTTAGAATCTAGCTTGACTGTCCATGGACACAACAACCAACGTTATTTAGACGAATTTTACGATTAGAAGGCAACTCAACACTTGTTTAACAGCGTTTAACTCAACGAGGTTACTTGTTTGAGTACTGGGCAGCTTTGCATCATCCGTTTGGACCCTAGGAGAACAGCGCGCCAAATATGAGCCGGACCGGATCATATTGTAAATTTTTATTTAAATTTGATTTTCAACGGGTTTTCCAACTTTTAGGGCCTGTTCACATGGCAGTCCGTTAGCGTAAGCGTCAAAGGTCAACGGAGAGTTTACGGATGATGATACGTGAGTCAACGGATGATGTCATATCGCTCAGCTATATGATTGGATAAAAATTTAACGCTTATGCTAATGGACTGCTATGTGAACAGGGCCTTAATAATGTTAATGTTGTACTCATTTTAAATTTCAAATTTGTATAAAGTATTTAGTATTCGTCTCGTGCCACAGTGTGGCACGGCGGTGTTTTAACAGTGGCACGCGGAGACTTATTGAAAAATTAAGAAATTTGAAAAAATAATAATTTGTCAAAATCTGTAAAAACCCTACTCATACGCTACTGAAATTAACAGCGCAGGAATATATGCACCTTTTAGCCTATAACAGCGCACCTTTTTATATTTTTTGTATGTTGGAAAAGTTGGAAGTGGCACGCATAATATTTTTTTTGCAGATAGTGGCACTCTTCCCAAAAAGGTTGGCTACCCCTGGTCTAGTCAGTCTAGCCGTATAATGAACTAAAATAATGATATTTATAATCTTTTAAAATTATAAAATCATTTGAGTCATATTTATAACATACAGGAAACGTGTATAAAATTCACTTATTGGGTAAACATTCGCGATGATTTCTAGCGCTGGAAATGATTGCCAAAATGTCTTCGATCCAAGTGGCTTTACTATCATTTTTTAGGGTAATTTTTCTTTCTTTATAATGAGGCTAGAACTATAATCATGCAGTGAAGAGCTGAAAATGCGAGAGGTACGCTAGTAACAAGTTTCCCTTCCACAGATGAAACGGATGTCATTACCATAGCGGGGAGCATTCTCTATGTCATTAATTCAACCACAACTCCATTTGAACGTATTCACTTCAAAGTTACTGCTAGTAGATCACGTGGTACGATTAAAAAGAGATGTTTTGCTTAGATTTAGCAAGCCCACAATAATTAGATTCGACCAAAATATTTTTTAATGCATGCTAAATTGTAATTTTGGAATGCGCTACTTTAATAACAGGATTTACATTATTGCCCTCGGGGCACATTGAAATGAGCATATTAAATTCATAAACTGGACTAAACGGGATATTGATCTCTTAGAAAAAAACATAAGGTAGTTGAAAAATTTGTTTTATAAATATTTTTCTCAGTTCTGTTTTTATGATAGTTTCCCAGTCTAAGAACACCAAACAGATGAACAAACGTAATGACTGTTATTCCTGTTAGGTTGAATGAATGCTTTTGCATTTTTCTTGATTTTATTTCGCAAAAAATTCAGAAGCGTAGCGGGAACCTAATAACAACCTGGAACCATAGTTTGCACTCCTAATCGCTGAAAATTCCATTTTTTTTACAGCGTTAGTTAGTTTAAAGACAAGAATCAATTGTAGTCTCAGAGAAATAATTAATTCATTCTGCAACTGGAATAGTGTCGTTTGGGATATGTTCAGTGGCCTTGCCTTGCTCAGGAATTCATCTTATGGGCAAGAACAAGAGCTCAGGTAGAAGACTGCTTTTGAGGACATCGGAGAGACACGTTGTTATTTGACTATTCTATGGATATTTTACTTTAAACCGTTATTCACTCTGTCGACTTCTAGTGTTACGCGACAAAAAACCTGGGAACAAAAATCACTCATTCGTTGAGTGAAATGTGAGATCTTTAATAACGTCTAATTTTCATATTAATTGTTTGGCATTCACCCAGAAAATCTGGCTCCCGCTGTGCACTCCCGGGAATGACCGAGAGAGGAATATCGTTAAGGCACCTCTGGCGGGTTTCCAGAACCATGACCCTCGGGGGTGGAGAGAGAGAGAAAAAAAAGACAAATCAGCAACAGGGGGTGGGAAGTTATGAAAGGTGCTATCGACGCCTGCAAAAACTCCAGATGTTTCAATCCAGCGGAGGAGGTCATCGAGAAGCCAGAACAAATTGAAAGAACGGGTGATTAATACTTTTCTTAGCTTTTCCATTTTTTATATATTTTCGCCATTTTTCTTTTTTTGCTAAATTTTTTGTCTCTTTTCTATTTTTTTCATTGCTTGCTCTTTTTTCTTTTCTTTCTTTCTGTTTAACTCTCTTTGTATTAATTTTCACCTTTCTCTTTTCCAATTTCTTCTTTTCATCCTTTTTCACCATCTTTCTCTTCTGTTTTTTTTTCTTTTCTCGCTTTCTTCATTTATCACCCCCTTTTTCCCCTTTTCTTTTATTCCTTTTTATTCATTGTTCCCCTTTTCTGTTTCTTTTCTATTTCTCCTTTGTTCTCGATCAAAATTAAGGAGGTACCAAGGGAGCAAATATTGACTCACCTGTATGGTGTTACCAGATAAGTAGCCCACAATTTCCGTGGTTCTATTCGAATGTCTCAGGACAAGTGCCTCCGAATTAGTTGTAATGAAGCCCTTTCGAAATAAAATAAAATAAAATTTTAAGAGAAACTAAAATGTTCGAAAGCTTGCTTCATTGCATTTTGTGGTAAAGGTCGGGAACGTCTTTAATGTCGACGTAATTATAGGGCAAAGCGTTTATCGGCAACATTAGCCAATTTACGAAAGTTTTACGAGCCTAGCGTATGTGGGGTCTGTGATTCCAGACGCAGATGAGCTGTGGATGGCACCACTTGTGACATTATGCAACAATGACACTTTGGGGGAGATTGATAGCGGGGTTCGTTGGTAGACCACGATGGTTAGCGGTTTGTCTTGCTGGTGGTCATCAGCTGTTTGGATTATTGCGTAAGAGGGCCTTTTGATCAAGAATGAGGGCAGCAAATGAGAGGCTTGTAGGTGTTGGGACTTAGCAAATAAAAAGACGAGAGTTTCCTGAATGGCTAGTGAAGTGATTCCGGAGGCGGGAACTGTGAGAGAATTAAAATAATTGAAGTGAGTTTTTTTGGAGAAAAAAAAAGTCGGTCAGTCGGAGTCTAGGAGGCCTTCCCTGGTTCGGCTGAAAAATAACCTGTCCCTGTTGGATTGCCCCAAGAGTCCGGTGGAATATTCTCGGAGCAAAAATAAAATTAAGGGGGGTTTGATGCGACGGAGCTCGGTGGATCCTTTCCCGAGAAAGAAAGCACGTGTGGAGAAACGGGTGATAGCTGAGCCCGAATCAGAAATAAAGAGAGGGATAGCAGAGAAGATTGCCTCCAGTACGCCTACAGTTAAAGCTAACCCCAGCGTGGAGGAGTCACCCATCAAACTAAAGAGAACCTACAGAGTGTAAACTGACGTCACGGAAAGAGTCCCTACCAGTGTTATCACAGAACCCGAAAGTCACTCTCAGCTGAAAGACGTGAGTGTTTTTACTTGATTTTGTTTAGTTCAGATCCCGCGTTTACCTTTTGATAGTTAGTGTGAGTTTCACGTATTTGAAGATATCGTGTATTTAATTTGGATAGGAGCTTTTAGAATTTTGTGTAGTTTGTATTTACGCTCCCTGAATCAGAAGTCAAACTAAATTGAACCCTGTTGATAGTGAACAGAGCAGCTATGATATAAATTAAAATTTGAAGAGATGAGATGTAAATATTAGGGCAGATTGTAAATAAATAAGTTTTTTTTTGTTTTAAATCTTGTTTCAGTAATTATTTATCTGCTGGGTGTTTTTTTAATGTGGAGCAAGGTTGATATAGCAGATCCAACTGGCTTAAAAATTTGTTCGTTAATTGCTAATTGCGTCCAGAGCCTTGGGTAACAAAATAAAATAAAATAATTATAACACAACGCACCCAAATACCCCTTTATAAATAATCTTTGTACTACTACCAAATAATCATGCCCTATAATTAAAATGGACGAGCAATACGACATTAGTCTCAAAAGAAAAATCTTTATTATTATCTTTTTTTTCTCTTTTCTTTCGAGAGAGGTAATTCTTATTGTTACCTTGGAACCAGTTGGCGAGTTTAACATCTTTTATCCATCCCGAATTCATCTCATTTGCAACGATCTTTAACATTCATTGTTATCACCTCAGAATTTAAATGGCAAAATTTTCGGGTTAACTTTCTTCAATCTTAGGGTACACATACAGTGTATAACAAAATTATAAGACCACTGTGGATTTTGTGATTTTTATTATAAATAGTATAATTTTTTAAAAATTAAATTAGGTTGATGCTAATAAATGAAATATAAAATATATGTATATTATTTTTTAAGAGATATTTAAATATACTAATTATTTTATCAACAATTTCAAATTTTTCCAATCAAATATCTGTAACAAAAGTATAAGACCACTAGTTAAAACAAATTTTTTTTAATAAAACTAATATGATGTTGATCCACCATTTTTCTGAATAACTTCAAATACTCGATTTTTCATTGAATTAATTAGGTTTTCGAGCAAATATTTGGGAATTTTGTCCCATTCATCCATGATAGCTAGTTCCAATTCATACACAGAATCATACTGACGGTTATTTGCATACACTTGACGAGCCAAATGGCCCCACAAGTTTTCGGTGGGATTCAAGTCTGAACTAAGGCTTAGCCAGTTTAAGACCTCGATTTTTTCTTTTTGAAACCAGTTTTTAGTTGATTTAGACACCTGGCATGGCGTATTGTCTTGCTGAAATTTCCAGTTTGATCCTCATAAAAATGAGCCAAAAGGTATAAGGTGTTGGTAATGCAGTTGTTGATAACAAATGGAGTCCATTCTTCCAAGAACTCGCTACAGATCACATTTCCCATCATATGCAAAAGCTCCCCACACCATCACAGAGCCACCACCCATCTGTCTACTGAAGAAAACTCGAGGTTCCGTTCGTAAATCATGCCAGTAGAAAATATTACCGTCCGGGCCATCCAAATTAAATTTTTTTTCGTCGGAAAAAATAATATTTTTCCAAGCAGCATCCCAGGTCATGACTTCCTTTGCCCACTTCAGCCTTCTTTCTTTGTGATGCTTTAACAGCCTTGGTTTTCTTTTTAATTTCCGAAGAGCAACATTTGAATTTGATCTTAAAGTGTGCCAGACTGTCATATGTGAAATAGTTTTACTTGTCTGCTGTGTTATTTTACGAGTAGACAAGTTCTGTTTCGTTGCAAGCTTGAAAATTCGTCTATTATAGCGAGCTGATAATTTAACCTTTCTGCCAGATCTTTTATATTTTCCATAAAAATATCTTTTACTTAAAACGTTATGAATAGCAGTTTTAGAACGTTTAAGTATCTTACTTATTTATTTGAGAGATTTATTTGAGAAAATATAACTTTTTTCATTTGCTTCAAATTTTAAAATTATTTATTTTATGCAGTGTAATATTAAAATAAGTGATATTTTGGGTGGTCTTATAATTTTGTTTCCCGTTCCGATTTTCCAGAGCCCTTATAAAACCAAATTTTTCGAACTTCTAGTTCAGATAATTCTCTTCCACGCGGCATTGTGAATTTCCTCATAAAAACAAACAAATTAAATTCTATTTTCTTTTACAATAATATCGTTTGGACTTTTTTGCGATGTAAAGTTACAGTTTATCTACGATTTTGAAAGAAAAAATAAAATAGTTTTAAAAACGCAACTGATTTTAAATAAAAAAAAAATAAGTGGTCTTATATTTATGTTACACCGAGATTTCAAAAAATCTTTTGCTGTGTGAAATTAACTCAATTTTTTTTCCTTTAAGCGATTTATTTGAGAAAATATAACTTTTTTCATTTGCTTCAAATTTTAAAATTATTCATTTTATGCAGTGTAATATTAAAATAAGTGATATTTTGGGTGGTCTTATAATTTTGTTACACACTGTACAAGTAGAGGAAATCCTTGAGGTTTTGATTGCGCAGTTCATACCTTGAGGATTTCCCCGTTATGTGTGGGGAAGCCTCGAGACCGGTGGCAGACTGTACAGTCCCCGAAATCCCGATTGGAAAACATTTCACGTGTGTACGCGAGGGTTCAGTTGAGGAAATCCTCTAGGAAATCCTGCGAACTTTTTCCTTGAGGATTTCTTGCACTTGTATGGCCACCTTAACAGCGATTTTGATTGTTGCTTACTGTAACCCAGGACCTTTTAAACTTTTAAGTTAGGGACTGCCTTTACGACTGGACTAGAATAGACATAGGTTGATAATACTGAGAATTTTGATTATACTAGTTTCCATTTATTTACACTCAGTGTCCCCGTTTTTAGGATGGAATCACTTCAAATTTATCAACGATTTCCATCGATGGACGGAATCGATGTAAGAAAGGAAACGTTAACTTAAATCATATACCTTTTTCTGTTAGTTTAACAACACAATTTACAACAAAGTGTTATACTAAGCCATACAGAAGTATAATAGTGATTTTGCAATCCATAGATAATTGCTGGTATCACTACAAATAAAACATAAATAATGCAGGGACACATTTATGGTATGAGGCATATAGTGTTTTGGTATATATTATTAATGAAGAAGGTTATTCGTAAAACCGATAAACGCGTAACATATGGTTCAGGTCCTAGTTCAAGCTAATGGCTTGAAGACTGATGCTAGGTAATGTGACAGAAAATCTGTAAGCAATCTCTTTGAATCTTATTGTCATTTATTAAACCTCCCCAGCTACCGCCAAACTTTAATTGTATTAGGACAATTCGTTGTTCCACAATTTTGAGGCTAATTTTTTAGAGGGCGGACCGACAGGACTTTGGCATGTGGCTGTTGAACGTACAGGGACGAAAGGAGTAAGTTACTGTTTCGCAGCAGAGTTTGTAGCACGTGGTGAATGCGTAATCTGCTGTGAGTTCGTCTGTGTATGTGTCGTAAAAATAATTACAAGTTTTAGTAAAAGAATTGTAAGTGGTTTTAACCTTAGCAACCAAATCGTACCATGATTGATTACATTGTACTTTATATTTTGTGCCACATCGTAACTGTAGAAGACTAAAATTCTAAAAACTTTTTCTTCTTTATTTGTTTTGTTTTGTTTTGGTCCTTTTTAAGTTTCTGCTATTTTGCGCCAGTCTTCGACTGTGGGATATTCCGCATTTTCTCTGACTTTTCTTCGTTTTTTTTTTCAACAATGCGGATCAGTATTACTTTTCTGGAGTGGGGATACCACGAAACGCGTGGGGAGGAAAAGCAAAGCACCCCCAATCCCTTGCGTCGCCAGAAATACCTGGTGTCATCATCGTGAGAAAGTGGAGCGCAATCGGGTCCATAAAAACTGCCTCGAACGGAGAGGCTGGGTACGAAACGTCTATTATTCATGTTTCAATTTTGCTCTCTGAGCAGCAAGTGTCTCTTCCTAAGTGCATTACCATTTCGTCTTTCTCTCTCCGAAGAAAGAAAGTGGAAGGAGGAAGGCTGAAAAGAAATCATAACTCTAGAAAAGTTGAGTTGAATGCTTTTCTTGAAGACTCAAAGTCCTCCGATGGGTTCATTTTCGACTCACAAGGAAGAGCATCGGCGCGGAGTGCGGGACCTATAAGGAAATCTTCCATTTTAGGTCTAAGTTTTAAAATTTGGACTTTTATCTGAGTATCTGACATCCACTGCAGCGATCTCTTTTCACTCTTCTCACGCCAAACTCGGAAACATTAAAGCTCAGTTTTCGAGTGTCAAAACATGTAATACTGCACGCGCATTTATAATAATAATAATAATAATAATAATAATAATTTAAAAGAAACAAACAAAAAAACTATTGCCATTTTATGAGAAATTATTTAAAAATGAAACGCCGGAACTAATGAATACAACTTTCTGTGTTTTTTAGAGGGATATTTATAATCTCTATGCTGTTTCTTTTCTTTAACTTAATTATTCTAAAACTCATCTCTCGCTATTTTTAGCTCCCCCTGGGACTTTAAAATTTTCTCAATGCGAATATATTTGTTACCTGCCATTTTAAAATTCTCCTTCTTAAGCGCGTTCCATCTCAAATTTTTATCTTTAAATTTCTTAATTTTTAAATTTCTAAATAGGGCCTTATTCTTTTATTTTATGTTTAAATTTTAAAACTTTGTAAATTTAATTTTTCTTATTTTTTGAATTATTAATTGCTATCGAATTTTTGACTTACTACGAATGGACGACTACGAAGATTGGACTTTTTAGGTTCATTGTAACATAACAGGTGTAAAACATATAGAAAGAAATGCTTCCCCAGATAGGGATTTCAACGGGGGGTTACATGACCCCTTTTAAGAGGGCGAGGAGTGAACTGAGAAGCGAAAACTTCTCCCTCTGTACTGGCGTCGCAGCGCCCCTTCGATACAATTTTCTACAATTTTAATTTTTCTTATTTTTCAAATTATTAATTTAAACTTTCTTATTTTTAAATTATTAATTTTAATTTTCTTATTTTTAAATTATTATTTTTAATTTTCTTATTTTTAAAATTTTCTTACTTTAATTTTAAATTTTACCTACTGAGCACCTGTATCTCGATAACGATTTACCTTGCCATAGGAGATAAAGTCGAAAAAACCAGGGACTCCGGAAAATACTCCAAGTTATGTCAAGTTACGCCAAGTTAGTTTATTCCATGGAGCTACAGATATGTTGAATAGAAGAAAAGTATTTCATAATTATAAGGAATTGAAACTAACAACATAAACTATTAATACATTATTATAAAATAAAAATTAAATGCTTGATATACAATTTACTATAGATAAATTTGAACAAAAATTATACATGACAGGTTTTACAGATATTTACAACATTATTCATTGATATTGACAAGGGAATAGCTCTACAAATTGAATAGAAATGCAGTTAGATTTAATATCATAGTTGATTTTAATGGTATAATAAAAGATATTAATCAGTTAAATTATTAAATGAGTAGAATAATTCAATTCAAATGTAATACAAAATAAAAGCTTAAATTTAATAATAAATAATGTTATTTATAATTTAATTAAATAATGTGATTTTTAATTTAGTACAACCTGGTGCAAAACATGTTGGCATATCTGTGCACAGAATAAATTAAAAAATTTGTAAAACAATTTTCAAAAACACGGGTCCATATAACTCAATGAAAAATCGGCGCCTCTGTCACATGTCGCGCCATCTACCAGTGAGCGACCATAATCGGTCCATTTTTCGAGGAATTCCCCATTGAAACTTACGCTCCTTCTTATAGCTTCATGGTTTATTCTCTTATGGCACATTGAACACAGAGTAGAAGTTAGGAGCACATTTCTGAATAATCTTTACTTCAGCATAACACAATTCCATAACAAGAAGGGCTCTGTTAAAATAACGAGAGCAAAAAAAAAAAAAATTCCACACTGACAACACACTGTTGCCACTCGGGCAAAAACAAACATTGCAAAGAGTCTACCACACTCTGTTATACCAATCAAATACAATGTAAAAAGAAGTTAAATAAATGAATAATTTGTACAGTGCATTTATTTAATTTTTCTACATCTTACAGTAAATTCTGAAGGTAAAATATACAAGCAAATTTTTTAAATGCTGGTTTCTGCCGTTAAAGCTCTAAACTCCCACTAGAGACCCAACTAGAATCAATTCGTTGGGAAATGTTTTCTGAAAAGCGACGGATCTTTTAAAACTTATTTAAATTTCTAGCCTTTGAAATTTTTTTCACGATCGTTTTCCTTTTTTTGTCTGCTGGGGATGATGGTTTCAGTACAAATCTTAATTTCCTTTAACAATTTGAATAAGGAGAGGCTAATTATCGCAGAATTGTGTAATCATTAAGCAAGAATAATCTCAAATAAACTAGTTTGGTACAATTAGATAAATATACTAGTTGCTCATTTTTCAAGTTGATATTATATATAATTACATACTTAAAGGCTCGAGGCAGCCGAGTGGTAGCTTGTCGGATTTCAGTGCTGAAGGTGCTCGGATCGGATCCCGACAAGCGCCATTAAATACCTCCGTGTCTAGGCCGGATGTGGGCACGTTAAATCCGTACAGCAGAAAGTCCCTCTACGAGGCCAGAGAGGGTGCAAGAGTGTATGACCCCCCCCCCCCCCCCCCAGATGCCGTCCCTGAGGATACTCTGTCAAAATTGAGGTGGCACCTGGCTCAATCGGACCCTTGTGGTGCCATTATAAATCGGAGCAGCACCCCTCTGCTCGCTAGCTTATATGGGCCTGGCCTGGAATAAATTCTGGCCAGGGGGCATTAGAAACAACAACAACAACAACAACATACTTAACGGCTCTCTTCCCATTTGACAATTTTACTCAATTTTTCCATTTTTTTTTGTAAAGCAATGTAGAGAAGATTAAAATGGTAGTATCGAAGGGATAGGATAGATAGACGGGCTCTATATCTATTAGCTTGGACTATTCTACCACACAAGAAATGGAAAAAAAATCAGGTTGTCTCTTCTAACGAAACTACCACGGGTTATTAACGTAGGATTACTTATCGTTGCTTACCTCTTTTGTATGTATGTGTTATATATGTGTTATATATATATATATATATATATATATATATATATATATATATATATATATACACGCACACACACACTAGTTATCAAAAATTAAGGAAAAATCACAAAAAGAGGGATAACACGTTCAAAACTAGGCCAATCTATTTAAAATTTGAATATGTTACGTAAAAGGTGCTGAATAATAGTACATTATGCAAAATAGTGGCGCTGCAGTCGGAATACGTCATTTGCGTGGATCATAAAGGTGCATGTTTCAGAGCAAGGCGGCAATTGTCACTGCGAGGCTGAGATTAGACATCTGGTATAGCCAAATTATAACAGTGACCTCCAGGCATCATTTGACCGAAGAAGTGCGATAGCGAGCTATTGAGAGACTAGAGGTAGGACAAAGTCAGACAGAAATGACCAGATGGCTAAATGTGAGTCCTTCTGTGGTTCATAGACTTTGGAAACAATTTCTAACCACGGTTTCGGCATCCAGGAGGTTCAGCCAAGGACGGCCATACGCTACGACGAGTTCCGATGACCAATATTTGTCATTATGCGGACGAAAGAATAGAACCGTAACTCCGTTTGCAGATCCTCCCTCGCTGCAAGCTCTGGAAGGTTGGTATGAACGTCAACCGTGAGTAGAAGGCTTCACGAAGGTGGTCTTTTTGCGAGGCGAACAGCCATTTGCGTCCCGCTCGTCACGCCATAGGCGGGAACGTTTGCAGTGGGCACGTCAACATGTCCACTGGACGCCTGATCAATATTGAGCTGTTCTCTTTACGGATGAGTCCAGGTTTAGCCTCCAAAGCAATAGTAGGCGTATTTTGACTTGGAGAGAACCTGGAACTCGTTTTCATCCATCACACATCCGTGAAAGAGATGCATACGGATCAGGCAGTGTCTGTGTTTGGGATGGTATCTCTTTGGGTGGGCGCACAGACCTCCATGACTTTCCCCGTGGATATGCGAATGCTCACACCTATAGAGATGTCATCGTTGATGCTTATGTGCGCCCTTATGCCGGGGTAATAGGTGATGCTTTCGTGCTACAGGACGATAACGTGAGACCACACAGGGCTCGCATCGTGGATGCTTATCTTGAGCAGGAATCAATTCAGCGCATGGAGTGGCTAGCTCGATCACCGGACCTGAATTCTATCGAGCATGTTTGGGACGCTTTAGGACGACGTGTAGCTGCTCTCAATCCTCCTAGGACTCTAGCCACGCTTTCAACTGCTTTGCAAGAGCAATGGCTGTCACTTCCTACCGAACTCATAGACGGCATAATTGGCAGCATCACACATCTCTGTATGTGCTGCATTGCATCTCGGGGGGATCATACACCATATTAAAGGTACTTTTCCTATACCAAACTGACACATCCGATTTGTTCATTGTATACATATGCTAGTTTCTACAACACCATAATTGTCTGGCAATTTCTTTTTATGTTATTTTATACCTACCTATGTGTTGTATAATGTGTGTAAGTTTCATTAAATTCTACGCGTAACTTTTTGAGTAATTGCTAATTTTGTGACTTTTCCTTAATTTTTGATAACCAGTGTGTGTATATATATATGGCAAATTTTTAACGCATTTTGATACTTTTCTGTTTAACTGTTTATTGCTTGCCTAAGCGATACAGACTGGGTTTAGCGCGCTGCCAAAATTATAACTCGCGACGCAGGACACCTGAAATTTTGCTTTCCTCAGGACCGTTAAGGAGGAACGTAATCTTACGTTAAAAAAGCTAAAAAATTAAGTCCTAAATGTAAAGTAAATAATGTAATTCATTCAAAAGTTAAATTCCTTGCCCCTTTTTCGAACGTGAGAAAGCTGCGCAAGAATTTTTAAGTTTTAAATTCTTATCTGACTATTTACTCTGTGCTTGTGAATCTCTTATAATGCGCGTCATGCCTATCACGAAGTGTAGTGGTTATCGTTCTGAGCTGTCACGTAGTAGGCTTGGGTTCAAATCCCGAGTAAGGCTTGGTCATTTCCGCGTCGTCCCCTCATAGGGAGGAATGCTGGCTCACCTATCGGGTGCTCCCATAATAAAAGTAGCCAGGCAAACTTCGCGGATCTTCATGGGACGATGCCAAGAAGTACCTACCTCAGGGACAAGTACCTGTCGCATTGAAAAAAAATAGCAATACGCGTCATTAAAAAGTCATAGTCATAATTAAACGGAATTTGACAGACATCTCTTAAGGTCGCAATTTTCTCGCAAGCGTAAAAAGTAGAGTGCGTTCTTAACTAAAAGTGTTCGCAACCAGGAGTTTGCTCAAATGAGTTCTGTTTCGTGAAAACAGTTTTAAAAATAAAAATAAATACAACGCAGAGGAGAAAAAAAAGATCGCCGGGATGATAGCGGAGAAACCGCGTTCCACCCCTCTTCCAAACGATACCCAGAGTAAAAGAATCTTCAATCTTTTAGAAGGGGAACACCGAATCTAAAACAACACCGCGGTGTCGTAACCGCCAGAGAACATTTCCTGTTTTACCGAGGTGGATTTTTTTTTCGGATCGAATGCCGGAACAGACTTAAAAGAATTGCGTGTGAGAGCTGGGGCCGTGCTTACCTCTGAAGGAGCCACGAAGCTCGGAAACACGTTCTACTGACTGAGAGAGATGCAAGGGATTGAGAGGATTTTTTAAAAATTCTTTTCGGTGGAGAGAGAGAAAAATTATTGTTGCTAACCCGAAGAGTTAGAATATGTGCGGTTGAGGTTTTATTCGAAAATGAAGGTCCTTCGTCTATTTTCTAACGTGCGGAGGTGTGTCCGATACGTTGGTGCTTTTAAATGCAATCCATTAGAATATCAAGCATTTCTTAGACGAAGCAATCAGTCTGGAATCAGTCATTTCATTAACAATAGCATCTAAAACATTTCCTGAAAATTTCATCAAATTATATGCATTATTATGTGAGATATTATAATAGCGGTAGAGATTTATGCTAAAAAACATTCTGAGAAAAACGCATTTAAAGTTGTTTGTCACTGCAATTTTGTAGCAGACGATGTTTTTAAAAATAGTTATAACTCTGCTTCTAATTGATGTAGAATGAAAATCAAAACGGTTTTCAAAAGAAAAAAAGATTGAATTACATGATTTTTGCAAAAAATAAAATTGACCAAAATAGTAAAAAAAAAAATGACATTTTCAACGTAGGCAGTCACCTTAAAAAAGCCTAACTTATCAAGCAGGACACATGAAACTCGACTGTATGCATTTAGTCCACCGATGGTCGCCGAAGGCAGGAGTTCGTATTTTCGTCAAAGAACAAAATCCTAATGTGAGCGGTTTTGCGTATAGACTCACTTTAGGGCTTTGTTCCTCGGAAATCGGAAACACATTTAAGGATTTCAGACGAAAGGAAAGAAAGGTTGAGGGGGAGGGGGGGGTTTCTGAATCCCTCGAATTTTGCTCCAAAGAGAAGCACTATTTGCCGCTGAAGGACTTGGCTTTTCATCCGCTCCTGAAAATTTCGCCATCCCCCCCACCCCCTCGAGCTCGAGAAGCAATCCACGTGGAAAAAGGCTCTTAGCAGGACAAAATCACTGTTCCCTCCCACAAGGCATGATTTCAACATTCGTCGACTGTGTTATACCGAAAAATCCCGTGTCTAGCACAACATATTCCACGCGTTTAAAAGCAAACATAGGTTGTATGAACGCGAGCGCACACGCAAATGCATATACGCATGTACGCATATTTTTTATCTATCTGACAAACAGAGATATTGGTCGTAATTTTTTTTTTATCATTCTACGGTAGTTGATTTTGAGGGTAATTTTATCTCTACTGAGAGAGACTGGGTTTTTCGGGACCTCAGACTTCTTATAGTACAGCGCAGTTGTCATGGATACTTATTCAACGACTCGACAAGAGACTGACAGTTTCTGCTTTTATACGCTGTTGTCCAACAATATGTCCAGATTATAAATGACTAGCGGCCCATTCCGACTTTGTCCGGGTTGAACAAAATATTATACCAATAAATTTCCAGTTGATAGCCAATAAATTGTAAATCTTTTTTTACCTTAATAATAACCGAAATAATACCTTAAATTAATTTTATGTTAGTTAATAACTAAAATAAATTTTTTAAAAGAAAAAGGTGTGCCGGAGAACGGCTAGGTTCGAACCGCTAGCGTCAGAACAGAAGCCCACCGCGATAGCACCACGATAAGGATCGTTGAAGACTTCGGCACAAAAAGCGGTAGAGGACAGTAGCGGTAACAAGGGAGATTGTTAGGATTAAGCCCCTAACTTTATTTCTACTGATTAGATATACATAATATATAGCCTATGTCCATCTGGAATACTGTACCTTTCAAACAGTGAAGAATTTTTCAAATAGGTACAGTGGTTCTGAAGATTACCCTCCACGTACAAAATCGCTCTCTCTTTATATATAAGTATAGATAATGGTATTAATGCTAAGAAAGCATGTCACCCCCCCCCCCCCCCAAAAAAAAAAAAAAGAAAAGAAGGGCAAAACTCTTGTTGTAAAACGCATAAATTGCAAAAATTCACGTGGAAAGAAATGCATGCTTAAACAATTCCGCCTTTGTAAGCTGAAGACATCAGAGCTCAATCCATGTTTTCTGCCCTTTGTTTTTCACAAGAATGCATCGGTGACGTTGCATCAGACTACCTCATTCATTAAACTTTCAAGTAGCACTTATCGCACCTCTGCTAGAAGTGAGTTACATCTCAAAATAGCCAGATTTTCAGGCAGAGGATCTCTGCTAGAAGAGTGTTACATTTCAAAATTGCTATATTTTCAGAAAGAGCTAAAGAAGAAATGAAATAGCTCTTTCTGAAAATATGGCTGTTTTGAGATGTAACACTCTTCTAGCAGAGGTGCGTTATAGCGAGACGTTAAACTGAAATGTTCGACAAATAAAAATGATTTCGGAGTAAGTTGTTGTAAGTTCCATGAAGCAAGTCTTAAAGATTTGCTTCTTTGTGTTGAAAGATATTTATTTTTAAGCATTCTTTCTTTAAGCTACGCATATACTTTGCATGATATACTTTCTCCGATATTTTAGACTATTTTTCCCAATCCTGTGGGGAACACCTTATCTATATATATACTGTCCGACCACGGAAGCGAGGTCCCTGGAAGCTGTTACGCATGCGCGAGAAAAGCTAGTCTACTTAGAAAATAGGGGAAAACGTCATATTTTCGGATGTGTTTGTTTGTGAAATACGGAATGTATTTCAGGCTGCTTTTTGTCCGCAATTTTAAAGTTAATTTTTAAAACTTTATTTTTGATCGAATATGTGAATAATAATTTCAAAATAATAAAAAGAAAGAAGCAAATCTATTTAAAAAAATAGGAGTTTTATAGGAGTGGATATTTTCGGATTACATCACAATCAAAATTATCTAAAGCTACGTTTTCGGTGGTTCATTTTTTCTGAAGTTTCCTCGGAGATTCAAATTTTGGAGTTTCTTCACCCTTTGCTTCTCTGCGTATTCTTTTTACACTGGACATTGATATCCCGGTCATTTCACTAGCTCTCTTTAGGGATTGCGAAAGTGGAACAATAACATTTCATTCTAGTGCTTCTTTATCACACAATTTAATTACATTGTGTATTATACGTTTACAATCACTACGGAAATGGCTTATGCCGAGCAGTTGTGTTGGGTAAAGGATCCATTAATTTCAATATAATAATCAAAATAACAGACGAGGAAAAAGCAAGCAAGCGCAGTTAGTAACCGATTCTAAAGAATGTCGAGAGACTACGAGACTTTTCCCCCTCCTTCCTCAGCAGCCTTACCTAAAGAGTGAATAGAATCGTCTTGGCAGTATGCCAACCGTGGTTCTTCGTACTGTGGTCGGACTGTAAAACAGTTCCGTAACTGACTCATTCATTCACTGACTGACTGACATACAACGCACAGACCAAACCGCTGGACCTAAAGGGCTGAAATTTTGCATGGCGATTCTTCTAATAGTGTAGGGGTGCACTAAGAAAGATTTTTCAAAAATTCTTCTTAGATTTTTTAAAATTAAATTTTTTAAGCTGTTTTTTAAACTTTTTTTACGTTTGCATTTAAAATAATACATTGAGGGTTATAAAATTTATATCACGAGAAAGATCATAAAAATTCCTTCAATATTAAATTTTTTTCGAATTTTTACCTCCATTTCCTGATTTTTGGTGAATTTTTAAAGATTAATTTTTAGAATTTAATTTGTTAAACGCTGATCACGTGATTTCTTTTTCTGGTACTTTAAATAAATTTATCGTCACGTGCACAACAACTAAATAGACAAAAAAATATTTTTTTTTCTTGCTAATGCGGCAGACGATTGGACATTATTTTATCTATAAAAATATCCCTTACGATTGTTTTATAAATACATATATTTTTCCTACATCAATTGTATATATTGTCGTATTTATAATAAATATATATATATTTATTTTTTTTTGGCATTAATTGCATACATTGACCGTTGTATTTAATTTGAATGTACTCCGTAGCGAAGTGCGGGTTTTCAGCTAGTTTTACATAAAAATATAGATTATTCCTTCTCCATTTGTACCTGTCGTCGGTGGTAAACCTTTCATATTCTTCGAATCACTCCTACTTTGACTTCTGAAGTCGTAAAAATAGCCATAGCCTTATAGTTTATTTCATGTCTTCGTCATTTTCGTTGATTGCTGTTTAATGTCAGTTGTCTGGGAATGATCTATCAATTTGGATATCCAATCTCTTCCCATCCCAGGAAACTGTTAAACCAGAGTTAGCACATTATGGGAGTGGGGGAACGAGATCGAAGAAAGTTTAACCTCTTTTCGACAAACCGGTGCGCGGTGGTGGTCGATGCTGTAGTATTTCCAGATACAGTTTAGATATTTGGTGCAGGTGATCTTGCACACACATCCTTGGATACCCCGAACGAAATGGAAAGCATATTTATATGTTATGCCAAAAAATCTTAACTTCCTATTTTATTTCATATAACACTCCTGACCTTGAAATTACCATCTTCAATTAATATTTTCCCCTTTGTAATTAATATATGTACCTTTAAAAGTTCTGTCTTTGGAACGAACATCTTAGCGAGTTCTCTAAAGCTTTGGGATATGATATCCCTTCGTGCCTACTTCTACTTGTGCCTGTTCATTTTGCTGGAATGCAAGGTAAGAAAACATATAATTGACATATTTTCGTAGCAAATTAGCGTGGAGCCTCATTTAGGTGTAAGTTGCATGTCGGATTATGGGCTGTAAAAGACAATGGCTTAAAGTTGAAAGAGAACTAATAAAGGATTTTTATTATGTACTGTGTTGAAGTAATTGCCATGAAATGGGCGAAACTGTGAACACGATTGTAGAGCCCCTCTCCAAGACACGCAAAGTTAACCAACTTCTAGAATGCACCTTTCCCCTTGCTTAAGATAAAGAGTCACAGAATTACCATCTTTTTAGAGAGGGACATGGCTATGTATTAGACATCCAATGCACCTAGAGCAACCGAAGAGATGACGTATAAGTGGTGAGGCAAAAAAGCTCGGAAGTTATGTCATAGACCGAACCCCACTGTCAAAGGTGTGTTGAGTTGTAGATGCCCACATCTCATTTGTCTCCTCACATGGGTATTTGAAAAGGTTTAGCTATCTCAGAATAATAATACGAAAAGTGTTAAAGGTAACACATTTTTCTTTACATTTCTGGTAGTAAAATATCCAAAGTTATTTCAAACCTTCCCGTCTTACGCATGTCATTACATCACGAGTAACACAGTCGTTTCGGTTAACTGAACCGATTCCTCATCATTATATCATCATCATCATCATCATCATCATTATTAATAATATTTTTTTTCATCCCGCTGCATACTCGTCGCCTGAGTAATGCTGATGAGTTCCCCAAGGGGGTACATAGGAAATTAGTGACTCCTACTTAGACAGATTGTTTCATTCATTGTTTGGAAATTAGTGACTCTACTTAGAATATTTCATTCATTTTTGAAGAATGGTTTTATTTGTTTTGAAGGCGAAAGCGTAGAATTTAGAACTTGAAGCTCTGCTTCATTTTTTTAGCCCTATTCGATACGGGAAGTGAACGATCAGTATTGACCAAACATTATAACGATCGGAAATACGAATAAAGCAATCGTATTCGTTATCGTCCCGTCCGGTGTCGAAACATCAAATACGTTCAGATCATTCTAATTCACGAGGGAAGATGAGGCTACTTGATTTTTTTCCCCCTTACCAATCTGGGAAAGGGAATTCCGTACGGTCACGGTTAATCTAACGAATTATCGAAAAACCAAGACAGATAATATTTTCATTGAGAGAGCGCTCATGATATCGATTTTTGCGGGAAAAGGCACGACCCCAGCGCAACAAAAAGCCCGGTAACAAATGCGAATGCCAATTTCGTTCCATTTTCATTCGGCTTGATGGATGCGGAGGGGAGCATCATTCGTCACTCGCGTTCCTTTTGTCGGATCTCGCATGCAGGTGCCGCCATCTACCAAACAGGAAGTGAATTAGTAGATAGGCGAGCTGCTGTGCGCGTTCTCCTCTCCATCTCCCCCTCCTCTTTATACTCGGAGTGATGGCATCAGGGGAAACAACATTCCGGGACGCTGCGAAATAATTTATTTGTTAACGCGCCTTTTTAATACCAGGCACGGTCCATTTGTTATTGGAAAC
>OU015498.1:135025650-135037924 GCA_907164885.2 Dolomedes plantarius
ATGAATACGGATTCAACGTTTCATTTGCTCTTCGAAATAAACAATCAAACAGAAAAAGGTTCTTTTTTCTTGTATAATAAACAATAGTTGCTTAAGGCGTCAATAAGTGCAGTATTTATGCTGTAGCAACGCGTTTGATCGACTCACTGAATTCGTACACTAAGCTTTTTTTTTAAACATCTTAAAAGGCGATATTTTTCTTTTCCTCTCATTTTTTTTTCGTTTTAACGTATGGGATCTAAACACGTCAGGTTAATTCTGCATAATGTATTGAATGACATAACCGTTTATTTGTAACTCAGTTTGGGTAGAGCTTTCAAAAGATAACGAGACTGAGCACAATAAACACTAAAAAAAACTGAGCCCTTTGAAGAATTGTAAAGGATCCCTGGAAAAACTTTTCCTGCTTTGGATAAGTAGGTTCTTCGACAATGTTCAACATTATGTTCGAAGCCTTGATTCCATAGTCCATGCCATGGATTCTATTTGACAGTTGAGCATCACAGGAGTATTCAGTCCTCCTAAGCATAAAAGACGTATCTCAATTTTTTTCTGAGGTGACAACAGTTTTTTGAGATACATCTTATCTCTTTAACGATTTTATACTATTTCTAAATAAGATACGGCCTTCTGGCTTAGGAATAACGTCAGGTAGCTCACAAACAAGAAAAACCGTAAATATGGAAAAAAAAATTTGAGGTACGTCTTTTATGCTTAGACGTATCTCATTCTCCCCCCCCCCCCCACACACACACAAAAAAAAAATTTTTCTTCACGTAGCTGTTTTCCAATCAACGGCTATAGCAAAATTCACATGGCGCTAATTCCTATCAGGAGGGTGGATGAGCCCCAACTTCGAAATTTTTAAAACCCGACTAAAGAAGATAGTTCCAAGCATCAGCGTGAAACTTGGTTCTCGAAATTTGCTGCTAGAAAACTCATTTAAGGATTAAGACTTAACACAGAAGATGATACGAGAGTAGCACTCTCACATATTTCAACAAATATTGAACAAATATTATTCGAGGTCTAATCTCACCCTTCTTATTCATTTTTTTCCCTATTTTAGTTTTATCTTAATAAGTGAAGTTTATTATTTTCGATGTTTTAATATGTAGCTTAATAATTTTGAAATCATGCTTTTTTTTTACATTTAAATTTTTATTAATTCTTACCTAAACTAAATACAAATACTTATTAACATTTCAATATAAAGTTTGGGTCACATGAGATTTGCCAAAAACAAGTGTAGAAGGTAAGCAAGACTTTTTTTATATTGTTATTATGCAATGTTTATATTATATGTACCCACAATCTACTGTTCATTGATTTTAAAAATAGTATGTACAAATTTGCTTTACTTATTTATTTATTCAATTTTTATTTTTTAAAATTTTATTTATTTATTTTTTGTGTGAGCATTTTCCTGATTTAAAAAGAAATTGCTACTACCAAAAAAATGTTCATCGAGAGTCAAGTGATATTTTATATAAAGGAAGTGGGTCAAGGTCGAAAAAAGTTTTCAAACCACTGACCTAGACCGAATATGGTAGTATATCTATATCTATCTATCTATCTATCTATCTATCTATATATATATATATATATATATATATATATATATACAGGGTGGTCATAAAAAAACTTTGTCGATATATGGACCTCTAGCGGTTCAACCTATCGAGATGAGATTTCAGATATAGTTATTCAGAGGTATGAGCTCGGGATTCTGAGAACGGAAACTTAGTGACGCTCACGATTACGGTTATAGGTCGCTAGAGGTCCATATATCGGCAAAGTTTTCTTATGACCACCCTGTATATATATATATATATATATATATATATATATATATATATATTAGACAAAGTTGTAAGTGAAAAACCAGTATAAGCCATAAACCACTACAGCCAGGAACCAAAAACAGGAAAAGATAAGTGAAAATAGGTTTTTGACAGCATCTTGTCATCAGCGGTGCCGATACTGTCTAAAATCCAATGGATTGTTTCTAATAAGTATGATCTGAGCAATAAACATATTTAGACACCGTACAATCCATAAGAAACAGAAGAAGTGAATAATCAGTGGCTTTATCACAGAACACCAAACTCGGCGCCAGACAAAGTGAAAGTTAAGTTAAGGTGACCGCAAGAAGACTAACGTCACAAACATTGCAACCATGGAGCAAATGGATTCACAAAAGCAGACTCATATATATATATATATATATATATATATATATATATATATATATATATATATATATATATATATATATATATATATATATATGTGTGTGTGTGTGTGTGTGTGCGTGCATGCATGCATACATTGGTGGTAAATAAATATCCTTTTTTTGAAACTGAAGCCATATAAAGCCAAAAATACACTCTCTCGAATGTCACGTCACTTATACATCTTTCCTGATACGCTTATATAAAAGCTTCAGTATAGTCGAGACCGAATATATTCTAGTATTCATGCAACTCATTTTCCCGAATTTATCAAAGTTTCATTCGGTAAGTTCGCGATCTCATGTACTAAAGTTTACTTATCGGATAATCATTCATTCAACTTTCATTTCTCCGGCCGCGGGAAAATTCAATATGTCTGCCGTTTCGCCGATGATAGTCTTTTTATGTTTCAATCCATACAATTTGGCGGCGCCTTCGAGAATCGGTCTCTTATTTCGGGCCACGACCAAAAATAAATCTAATTGTATACTAATACAATTTTACACTTGTTTATTAATTTTTAATATAATTTTATTAGCTGTGGATTCCGTCATTTCTTCAAAACCTATGATGTAACGGAGGCATATTAAGTCCTGAAGTTAAGCATACAAACACCTCACCTTTGTTTAAAGACTATTGAAAGTCTTTCTAGAAAAAAAAAGTGACATTAAAGAAAATCTTCCTGAATTAACTTAAAAATATGGTCACATTTGTTTTTGCAGTGTTTAACTTTAGTTTTCATGAGTTTTATGAAGTGTTTCATTCTCGACCTTCGAAATAATAAGCCTACATATTTTTCAATAAAACTCATTGAAATGAGCGCCTTCGATTTAAAAGAAAAAATAATTTAAATTTTAAGCGAGCTAAATTGATCGAAGGCTGTTTCCATTCCATTTCGTAAGAAGATTAGGAAGCCGCTTTTGATTAGCCAATTTAAAAGCGGCTGAGCGCGGTTGGGGTCTGATGATCGCAGACACAGATAGTGTTTGGCACCGAGTTTGACTTTAAACTACAAAGCCTATTGTGAACAAATTTATGAGAGTTAGTGTGTGTGGTCTACCGCAGAACACGTGGAGTGGACTTTGGGTGGTCTTGAGTGACGAAATGAAGGGCGTGCATGTTTGGAGTGATTATCCAATCAAAGAAATGAGAATTGAAACTAAGTGGTGGAATTTTGAAAGCTTTCCTGAATGGATATAGGAGTTATGAAAGGCGTGGACAACGATGTGAAAAAAAATTAAATAAATAGAAGACTTAGGAGTTTTTTCAAGGATTCACTTCTGCATGCGGGCCCGGGTAACTCTTCCCGGTGCTTTAGCATTGCAGGTGATGAAGAGATTGTCTATTTAACTGTCGAAGACCGGTTGAGCTTTCCCGGGAGATTACCGACAGAAGTTTCGTTTTTGCGGTGCGGAGATCCGGTTGATTCTTCCAGGTATGGTCGCATCATGATCCCGTTTTCGAGAGAAATTTTTTGCTGCTGAGAAAAATCTGGTTGCTGCCTTCCCCGATAAATAATTTGAGAATAGAGGTGGAGAGAATTGCGATTTCACGATGGAGTTCCAAATTGAGTCGTCCCGGAGATGAAAAGAGCGGAAGAAGCATACGATAGATGCCCACGACAGCCTAAAGATTTGATTGCCTGCTACCCGAGAAAGAAGAAAGGAGATCCCATGCCCTATGATGAGATCGTCACCCGTGTTCCAGTGCGGTTAGCATCCAATTGAGTGAGTGTAAAACATTTCGTCTTGTTCAGACCCAACCTCGAAATTGTGAATGATTTAGTGCGGGACCGATGTTTGTTTTTAGAATATAGATTTTGAGAGATAGTAATTCTTTGCCTTAGGTAAAATAAATAAATTTATGCTCCCTGAATCCAAAAGGTGTAGGTTTAATTAAATACATGTCATTGAATATGAATTGAGGAGAAATGCGAATGATTAGTAAAATGAGTAAACTGTGTACTAAGATTTGGTGATTCTGTTTTGAGTTAAATTGTAAATAGATAATGTTGTAAATAAATTAGTTTTATTTTGTAAAATTTGAGTCAGTCATCTTTGTTTTTGTAGTTGATCTTAAGAAAAGTTATCTCCTAGTTTTTAGAAGCAAAGTTATTTGACCTGTTCGTTTGCCAATAATGTTTAGAACTTTGGGTTGTATTCAACAAAATAAATATTAACACAACGCACCCGAATACTATTTCTTATAAATAATTTGTACTAACCCAAATAAAGTACGAATCACGCCCAAATTAAATAATCAAGACAGGCAAAACGACACTTATCAATATATAATTACTTCTGATGTATATTGAATCATAAATACCGTAAGGGTTACTTTGTGAAGGATTTGAAGTTTTTTCCTGTGCCAGCCGATCAGTTTCAGAAGCAGCCCAAGACAAACAATTGCAAGACATTGGTACATCCTTTCCTTACGTAGTAATGTATTGTGCTAACTCGGATATTTAATTACCATTGAGAAATTAACGTTAAAACGTGTCACAAAGTTACCTCGCTGGATGGGCTACTTTGTAACATCTGTGTTTTCGGCTTGACATCCAAGAGGAAAAATTACCTAACACAAAGTTAGACAGTGAAACGTTTATCAAAATTTGATACACAATTATATTACAAATATTGGATAACTTTCTCTATACCTTTGACATCAAAGACACCTCGGGTGCCCAGGACGCATATTACCATTCCTTACATGAATTCACGCCATTACATCGTTTGACGGCTGCTGATTGGTCAATGAGTTTACATCGGTATTTGTGTATTTGGTGCGCTGATTCTTATGAAAGCATGTCTGTTTTTCAAGAATGAAACCTTCCATCACTATTTTTGAACGAAATAGAATCTATTTCAAATAATAGTATCGTAGTACGCAGTAACGTTCAAAATTACATATTTGTGCATCATAAAATTTATGCATTTGTACAATAAAGTCACTTTATTTTCAGTCTATTTTTGGTAATTTTTAGAAGAGTTTTTATAATTTTTATATTTTAAGAGTAAGGTTAAAAAACTAAAGTGTGCAAAACAGCAAAAAATATATAATTTGCATCTTGCAATTAAGATTTTAATTAAAAAAAATAAACAAATTTTTAAAAAAAATTCAATATTTAAATTTTAAAATAAATAAATAAAGCTTTCATTTTTTTAATTCAACATTTAAATTTAAAAAAAGAAGAAAATATCTTTCTTTTTTTATAATTCAACATTTAAATTTAAGAAAAAATTCAATTTTGAGTAATATTTACTCTATTTTATTCTACTCCTAAAATTTTACAGTGAAATTACTACTGAAATTGGTAATTTCTTAAAATTTTTCATGTACAAAGAAGAAATATGAAGGCATTTATGGCGAAAATTTCTTTTACAAATAGTTTGTCACTTTAAATTACTTTTACATTAACAGGTGGCGCCACTTAAAAAAATTCACGTTCCTTGTAAAATATCGCGTAAAAAATATATATAAAAATGAAAGCAACTAAGAAATAGATTTTATCTCATTTAAAATATTCTTAGGATCAAATATTATGCAATTATCGAAATGAAAGCAACTAAGACATATATTTTAGCATTTATCTCATTTAAAATGCGCTTAGGATCAAATATTATGGCAATTACCGATGCAAAGTCAATTGACCAATCAGCAGCCGCCAAACGATGTAATGGCGTGAATTCATGTAAGGAATGGTAATATGCGCCCAGGACAGCCATCAGTTGAATGCCATGAGGAAATTCGCCAGGGCAGCCATGAGGAAATTAGCCTTTCGGTACACTCTGCTCCTTCGGGTAGTTTTTTCCCAGATATTCAATGATTCTTTCTCTCCAGTGGTATTTTAGAGGACGAGAAAAATGCAACATCGAGCGGCTGGAGGAGATGAGTCGACTTTGTCGGTTATATTGTGACAGTGTCAATGTGTCACAAAGTAACACCGCCACCTTTCGATATTTGGGTTATGTTCTCATATCTCTCGGAAATATCACTGCGCAAAAGTTATATTGCTCCACAATCTAACCAACGTATTGATAATAAAAAATAATTACCTGTGGTTGTTGGTTGTATAAGGTGTTAGATTTCAGCGCACAAAGTTTCCGAAGTTTGAGTCAATAACTTGACAACAGTTTTGAACAATACATTGGCCAGCGAAGACAAATGGCCCGCAGAAGCTTCGGACACTGGCCTCTAGGTGTCTCTGCATGTCGGTAAGCTGTTGGCTCTGTTCTTTGCCGTCCCAGTATGACGGCCACGACGCAAGATCCGAAATACGAAAAAATTACTATGTGTCAAAGTTACCCCTGCAGTCACAAAGTCTTACAGTACCAATATAGAGTAGACAATGTTCGAATTTTATACTGACAGCGAGATAAAATGCTTTTCCAAATAAAAGAACTTTGTAAAGAAAATTATTTATAATTGGTAAAATAATGAAATGTAAAAAACTCTCTGGATCTATTTTTCCAACAGTAAGAGGGTTGGTTATCTATCTATATAAAACAGTTCCGCAACTGACTGACTCATTGACTGAAATACAACGCACAGACCAAACCGCTGGACCTAAAGGGCTGAAATTTTGCATGGCGATTTTAGATAACGAAGAAGAATAGATAATTTTAGATAATTTTAGATAATTTCCCCTTCATTCTTCTTATAGTGAAGGGGTGCACTAATAAAGATTTTTGAAAAATTCTTCTTAGATTTTTTTAAATTAAATTTTTAAGCTGTTTTAGTAACTTTTTTGAAGTTTTCATTTAAAATAATATTTTGAGGGTTATAAAATTTATATCACGAGAAAGAAAAAATATATCATAAAAATTCTTTTAAAATGAAATCTTTTTCGAATATTTACCTCCATTTTTTGATTTTTGGTGAATTTTTAAAGATTCATTTTTAGAATTTAATTTATTAAATGCTGATCACGTGATTTTTTTCTGGTACTTTAAATTAATTTATCTTCGCGTGCATAACAACGAAATAGACAAAAAAAAATTTTTTTTCTTGCTAATGCGGCAGACAATTGGACATTATCCAAAAAAATATTAAAATACAGTAAAAGATATATTCCTCAAACTGTACTATATTCTTTAGTATGTTCTATTCGATTTAATTTGAATATTTTCTTCTACATTATTTTGTCTATAAAAATATCCCTTACGATTTTTTTAAGCATATTTTTTTCTTTTTTTTTCACATCAATTGTATACATTGATCATCGTATTTATTATAAATATATATATATATATATATATATATATATATATATATATATATATATATATATATATATATATTATTTTTTTTGGCATTAATTGCATACATTGACCGTTGTATTTAATTTGAATGTACTCCGTATCGAAGTGCGGGTTTTCAGCTAGTATATATATATATATATATATATATATATATATATATATATATATATATATATATATATATATATATATATATATACACACACACGGAAAAATGAGGGAGTTCTAAAGTGTTCCTTCGTATATAACCAGTGACCCTCCGAATATTGGCCTTATAGAGTTTCAAAAGGGTGAGAATCGTTTTCAAGTGCTGAGAAATTTCGCAGATGCTTCATGTGAGCCTTAAATGGTGTCGGGGATGAGCTGCCATCGCTCCGAAAACATAACAGGCGAAAGATAGGCCTCCCAAGGGCCCTATTCGAACGCCTACGTGCGCGAAACGAATGGCACGGAACGTTCAACCGGCTCGAATTTGAATGGGGAAAGGCTCTTATCGAGCGGAATGAAAAAGCGGGCCTCTTAACAGAAAGCGAGTGGCTTCGATAGGATTCCATTCCGAGAACCACCTGCGAACAGTCCGCGTCCAATCTTCTGTCTCTCTTGCACTTTACGATTGCTTCGAGTGGAGTGTCGGTATCTTTCAAAACCGTCCGAATTACCTGGGCCCGTGAACTGCTGAAATGAACAGCTTTATCATCCTAAGCAGAGTTGTGGAATGATGATTTGGTTCTGTTTATGCAAATCAACAGAAATTAATAATAGAAATTACAAGCCCCCCCCCCCCCAAAAAAAAAAAAAAAAAAAACTTTATTTTCATCCAGCAAAATAAGGATGTGTCGTTTAGTAACATGTACTCGTAACTTCCTCACTGATATTACAGTGAAACTTATCTAGCCATCATCCCCTATTCGACGGCTACCCCTCAAAACGGCTCCCTTTCCGAAATCATTGCTGGCCGCCGTAGAGAATTCGTCTAATTTGCCGGCCACTTCGCATACCTAATCTAAAGAATTCATGTCGGCGAGGTACCCGGTTTGATTCCCGTGAAGTGGCTAAAGTGGTGAAAGTTCTCAAAAGTCGCAGAAGAGTATGTGCACATTCCGTCTGTATTGTTCCCCCACATGCTATCGTGGTACGAATTCAGGAGGAGTTACAACCCTCTAATGATTAGTGAAACTTCTGTTTCCTTTCCAAACGGATTGAAAATTGCTATTAGCCACTCGCACATTCAAAGCTTGTTTTAGGATTTTTTTCTTTCTTTTATTCCCGAGAGAAACGTGGCGCGACATTAGGGAATAAACTCTTTCGACGAATTAGTATTTATGAGCGAGAGTTCCGACATTTTTTTGGCACCAGCTAGGAAACCGTGACGAAATAATCCATTGCAAAATCCCTGCGCAGGATTATTGACAATCATAGTAAGGATACGAAAAGAAAAAAAAATAGGGCTAGTGTTTCAAGGATGGAGAATACACTGTTAATGGAGCTCGACTAGCAGTCGTGAAAAAAATTTGTACCAACGTCTTCAAAAAAGATAGGATCTCTATATAAAGCTTATGTATAATAGGCTCATAATAATATTGAAACTCATCTAGTCAAATGAAATTATTTTTTAAACATACCGCCTAAGTGAAGCGTATGCAAAAATTTACACCAGCCGCTAATACATTACTCTCAAGTTTAGTCTGCTGGTTGAAGCCAAACCATTAAACAACCCTTTTGATTACATGCACTCTTTTATGTCAACCAACACACACACACACACACACACACACACACACACACACACACACAAACACACACACACATATATATAAATATATATATATGTTTGTGTGTGTGTGTGTGACATTTTTTCCCTTGTTGCTGTAAAAATTTCACTGTTCTTAAATTTATCCCCGAAAAGGGTAATTAAACAGATACATGTTCTATTTTTTTCTCCCGTTGTTCTGTGGTGTTTCATATGGAAACAGCCTGTTCACGAGACTGCAGGAAATTCTCATACTCCTGGATAAACGTTTCGCGAGTCAGAAGGATTTTATCTTTTGCAAGCAATTTTCAAATAGCCCTTCTCACATACCTATTTACCTTATTAAAGTCAAATTTTCATGAACGTTTTTTCCTAGTGAACGGGCTCGACTTTTTAAACACTGGCTGGTTGGTTTTTGAGCTCTACGGTCAAAACGGTCTTTAACTGCATGAGGTCTAAAGCGAACGGAACTAACAGTTTAAATCTGATTCCGGAAACGTCCCTGCCATCCGCGAGACTGCCAGCAAACTCTGCTATCGGAGGATCTGGCCGAGGAAGCGTCATCTTCAGCGGAGTCCTTACAATTATCTGAAAGTTCCTTGGGGGTCCGCGGCATACAGTTTCGGAACCACTGACGCAAGGAGTAAATTTTTACCCGACTTCCCATTTACCTTCGTTTGCTTCAGAGACTCATGCTCCTCTATCTTATCCTTTTGAACATGGGTCCGATTCTGAGGAATTGGACTATTAGTATCTTATCGTCATGAGCTGTGGCGGTTTGTTTGTTGTAATGGTATTATGCGCTTGTTATCACTTATTTATTATTTGACTTTATTATTATTTGGTACTTATTTATTATTTGGTTTGAGGTGGTGCAGGACGTCTGTGAAATATTTGTAACTAGTTGAATAAAGTGATGAGTGATGTCTTTCGCAGAATGGTGGCTGCGAGCTAAATTGGGATAAATGTAAGTTGAAATGAATAGGCTCTGGCTCTTGGATGTCTCTGGTCGTAAGACCGCTGGAGAGTGGTATCATGTGGCATTGGCAGGACATAGGAGGAGCGAAGTGCCGGTGTTTGGCCTGCGGAGCCGGAGTGGAGCGGGTTGCCGTCGTGGCGACCGTTATCAGTAGTTGCAGAGGGGTTTATACGCCTGAAGGCGTGGGTAGCCGTCACCCTTTTCGAATCCTTACCTTTGTTTACATTTGCTTTTTGCAGTCTTAGGCTTAGATTCTGGTAACATTTCATTTTCCTTTTGGATTATTCGAAGCAAATCTACTTAACACAAATGTACGAGAGTGAGGAAGGTAAAAATTTTGTTTTCTCTAAACTGTGTCTATAAATTTATTTTTCAGCCAAAAATTGGTTTTTAGCTATGAACATGATGATGTGTGTACAAACTACCATTGAATTTTGCCCATTTGATTATTTTCCAGTTTGCTATCAATTGTTAAATATGATTTTTTTGGGTTGTGTGGTTTCGAAGCCCATTGATATAGTCGAATAATTAAAATGTATAAAATAAAGTTACTTTAAAATATTTGAATGTACCGTAAATAGTTACGTTTTGTAAATTTTAATAGATTTGCGTACTGTTGTTGTTGTTGCTGATTTCCACGTCTAGACCAAATCTACGAGTCCAAAACCCGCACAAAATTATAAACCAAAAGAGACTCTCAAAAAAGGTCGTCGAGAGTCAACCCCAGGCACTTCGAGAATGTCCACTGGGGAGTCCTGGTCTGAATTGCATTTAAGGCAGACGGGATGAATCTTGCGACCACAGTTACATGCGAGACACTTCCGATGGCCACTAATAAAAACGAGAGAGTGCCGTTTGAGTGGGTCTGTCGCAGATGAGAGCAAGAGATCTTCCGGGACGATCATCACGATAGATTTGTGTATTAAATACTATATATATATTGCACGTACATATTGCTTCCCAATATATGACTATTGTTTATGTTGGGTGTATTAAACCGCATAATTTGCCCCATACCTAATTTTCTGAAATAAAAAAACCTTTCACAAGAAAGTAGACTTGATGAGGCTAACTAAAATGCCTTTATTTTTCTTATTTTACATAAAAACACAGTAAAAAAGGGGATCAATTTGATCCAATAGTTTGGAAGAAAAATATTTACAAAAACTTAACCATTAAACAAAAAAGAATACAGATAAGCGTGTCATGAACGGGCGAAAAATAACCTATTTAAATTTTGGAAAAACTACTTATACTGAATGGTAAAGCTTGGGATAGTTATAGGAAGAAAGAAGGGATACAAGTTTAATGGTGCGACAATTCGTCACAAACACATCTAAATGTCAAACTTGCTGCGAAAACAGCTACTAACACTATGGCTGAAAGTCCCAACTCACTCGCAGAATAGCTACTGCTTAAAACCCCCAACTCGCTGAAAAAAACGTACATCTTAAATGCTTGTTGTATTTACTTGTACAAACCCCATTGGCTGTGACGCGAGAGCTTCGTAATTCGAGTCCTGCCTTCAAAGTTGAAAAATCTGCATATTATTTTATTTTTATTTTAAACCATCCGTTCATGACACGTTTTTAAATATCACGTTTTCCGACGAAGAGAGAACAAATACTACAGTTTAGCCTCTCACACGATCTATTCGTGCGTAAGTTTATGTGGCCGCATTGTCGATACTGAATTTTGAATTTATAAACACACTGTGACAGAAGTGTATGTTTTATTTTGAGACAAAGTTAGTGAGAGGAAAAGGTGGCTAGGGATAGACATAATCACTGATTTTTTTTTCTGCTGTCTCGGGGACCCTTCTACCCCAAATCCCTTAAAGGCCTACAATATGCCTCCTCTCTGAGCATTATCCATTGTCGAAGAAAAGTCGCTCGTTAAAAGCGATGGTTTTCCCCAAATGTTTTTTCCTTTGCTCCCAGCACACTGGCGACGTTTCTGAACACGAATTACATTTAACGACGTCCGAGATAATGCCTCGGAACTGTCTGAGTTTTAATGACGCTTACCTCAGAACTCACTCACACGTGTG